>OZ005653.1:296757278-296814278 GCA_963930645.1 Salticus scenicus
CACAACCTTTTTTCAACCGATAGCTTGCTGCCAGCAATGACCCATCAGTGGCCCACTGACTTATTCCGATCGTACTGCAGGCTGCCAGCAGTGGATCGGTCGAATGCGGCCATCTGATGGCCGGCGTAACATATTCCCTTCGGCACCTTAACTTTTGCCACCAACGGGCCAGCAGCTGTTACTGTTGGCAGCCAACACTTGGCCTTGTGTTGGCCATCATCCCAGGTTTTGCTGGGTACAGCTGCCAAATCGTATTTCCAATTTGACAGTTGAACAAGACTAATAAGATAAATCTTTCAAATACATTTAAATATTTTAACCTTAATATTCTATTTGCACTTAATGTGTAGCATCTTAAAAATTTTTCATAATTTTTCATAAGAAATTTTTTAACCTAAGAACATATGAAATAGAAGGCTGGAAAAAAAAAAAAAAAAAGAAAGAAAGAAAGGACGAAAGAACAGCAATAGAAAAAAATAAAATAAATAAAAAAAATAAAAAATTTGCATGTTTTAGTTACCACACTCCTGTTTACATGAATGGATTAAGGAAATTAGAGAGATTATTTTTTAATTTTTTGAGAGTAGAGATTTTTTTTAAAATTTTTTAATCCTCTTTCTCATTTTCTTGATAAAAATTACTTATAATTTCGAAAAAAAAAAATTGTTTTTGAAACGCAAGCAAAAAATTGGGTTTAATTATCAGATTTATCTTTTATGTTAATTATATTTTTTGCTTGCAATATTTTACAAAATTTAGTTTTTTTTTTTTTTCTTCTTTTTTTAACTTTTAAAACTTTAATTATTTAATTCGTTTCTTAATTATTTTGTCTAAAATTAACCCAAGAGATTTTTTTTTATTTTTTATTTATCTATTTGTTTATTTAAAAAAAAAAAAAATAATAATAACATTTACATTGAAGAAAAAATCAATTTACATTTAATTATATTTTATATGATAACTATACAATATTTTTTTTTTTAATTTATTATATACATGGTATATATATATATATATATATATATATATATATATATATATATATATATATATATATATATATATATATATATGTATATATATATATCGTTGCAACATTCTAGATGCTTCAACATTCTTGAAAGATGAACAATATTATCACATACCTGCTAACATGCTAATTACTATTCCGTAGTATTGATCTTAAACCCCTTTTTTGACACCAATTTCTTTTCAGAGTAATTCTCTCCAAATGTAATTGCGATTAAATAGGGGAAAAAAAAATACTCTATAAAAAGACTGGTGTGAAAAAAAAAAGTGGTATTAACAATACTACGTGATATTAATTAGCACATTGACAGGTATGTACTGTCGTTGAATAAAATTTCAAACATTTGTATGTATATATACTTACTTTTTTTTTTTTATATTTATAACCAAAAATTGTATTAATTACATTTTCAAATAATAACAATTTAAATTTAATTATCTTTCATAAGATGAGTAAATAATCGGAAATTTTAAATTGTATTTTACTTTTTAATATTCAGGGTGTTAGAAAAGATAAAAATAGCATTATCTTTTACAAAGATAATAAATAATCAAGGTAAGGACCATTAATGAAATTCCATACTATTATTAAATGAATTCCAGAAATATAGGAACTATTTTCTTCCATGTTAAACTTCAAAGCATTTATAATTATTTTCTAATTTCATTTAAAGTTTTGTCGAACAATTATTATTTAAAACATTTCTCTCACTTCAATACAAAGCCTTTATTATTCTCCGTAATTGTGTTATAAATAACAACAGAATTCAATTATCACGGGATCAAATTTTAATAATTTTAATCTTCAGAATGATCTGTGTCCTGTGGGAATTACATTCAGGCGACTCTTTGTTTCAGAAAACATATTTACTGTTAAGTAAATTACGAAAGAATTCGTAAAAATCCTTCGGGAACTAATGTAATCTGATTACATACGCATACGTTAAAGATGCAGATCGTCATCTAAGCAGTTACGAAAAGAGAGAGAAAAAAAAGTTAACTAAAGTTCAGTTTAATTGCTTTATAAGAATCCTTTACAAATTTGCGGTAATTTTAATGAAGTGTTTGTTTTTTTTTATTTTGTAACGAATTTTCAACGTAATGCATTATTTAGCGAAATATACGGCATATTAATAATGAGTTTCGTAATTCAACTTTCATTATTTCATTTTATCAGTTGTAGTTTAAGTTTAATTATACATTATTATAATTTTTTTTTTTTTTTTTTTTTTTTAGATAGCAATTTCAACTGAAAACTGCATTTTCAACTGAATTCGGAATTTGGGATTAAAAGCGTACTTTTATGAATAATGTTATTTTTATAAATTATGTTAATATGAATCTCGTATAACTAAACATTATGTTTACATTTACGTCGAAATGATTAAAAATAGACATCTAATGTCCCCACCATCACTTGCCTCATTATATTATGCATTTCATCCTAAAGTACTGTTGATAATTCTTTAACGACGAGACGAATTCTCACCAAATCACGAGTTTTCTTTTCTTTTCTTTTCTTTTTCTTAAAGGGAAAAAAAAAACTGCACCATGTTGTATCTAATTAAAAAATTCCGAAACATTTATGATGGCAATTCAATAAAAAGATCTGATGATAAATATAAATGAAATTTACAAGATTTCGCACTGACGGTTCCTCAGATGAAACTCTAGACAGCGGAGGAGCTGGTGTCAACTTTACTTTCCCTCAGAGTGGAATCACAAAGCAATTTAAGATCGGAGGAGGCAAAATAGCTTCAAACTACACTTGTGAACTCATTGCGATCCAAAAAGCCCTAGATGAGTATATAAATCTTGAAGAAAATGAAAGAGCCAAAGGGTTAATCATCTTCAGTGACTGCAGAGCTGATCTTCAAGCAATTCAAAGGGGTTCTTCAGGGCTAATTATAAATATACACCGTACACTTCGTAAGATTTTCCATTTGAAGAAAAAGTGCATCATGCAGTGGATTCCCGCGCATGTTGGCATTACTGAAAACGAGAGGGCTGATGCCTTGGCAAAGAAGCAAGACAATTAAACACCAGCAGGGTTACTCATGTCACTCTCAGAGAAATCAATTCAGTTGCTAAGGTAAAACTCAATGATAGGAAACTCAAAATCAAACACCAAATCCCTGAAATCAGTACCAATAGAACTCTCACCAGCACTATAACAAGACTCCGGACAGGACACTTTAGGGGCATGAAGATCCATAAAGACGGGACAAGGACTTAATGCCTCTGCAAAAACTACCCAGACATAGAACTAACCCCCAGACATCTTTTCAACTGTCCCGCTATTCTGGCGAAATTGCAGAAATAAGTGATAATCCGTGGGCTGACTTATATGAAGAAAATTGCCTTCAAATCGCAAATGCTGTATATAGGACCTTTGGTCCCATTTAAATTTATTTTCTATCCATGACACGACACCAACCAACAAGATTTCGCAAAAACATAGGAAATATGATTTTTTGATTATTATTATTGTTATTGTTATTATTATTATTATTATTTTAGAGAAAGAGTGTATACATGATTATATTTACGTCTATAAATTGACATTTTAATGAGATATAGAATATAAATGATTTCGTGGGTGCTTGTAAAAAGTTAAGGAAAATTGACCGGGATTAATTTTATTTTAAATAGAATATTTGATATGCGAAGCAAAAAATTATATTTCCATAAGTCAGAACCAAAATAGACGGAGAAATTTATACTGGGTGGCCTGAAAATAATTCCCTGTTTTTAATACTTTTCCCTTTTAAAATATTGTAGATATAGACTCAAATTTTTGCACACCTGTAGTTTATTATAGACCATTGGTTTTCCAAAAGTAACAACTCAGTGGGTGCTACAGTATTTTATAGACACTGCTTTAAACGGACGTATACTTTGTTACGATTTGAATGCAGACGATTTTCATCTTAGAGAGATGTAGTATAGCACTACAGATGGAAATAAAGAAAGCCTTGTGCATCACAGAAAACAACTGAGTATTTAATATATATATACAATATATATATATATTAAATTATCTTAGATCTATGGTTTGACCATTCGTTTTATAGGTATTGACGGGTTTTTTGAAAAATGGAAAAGAAATGCTCCTATAAGTAAAAAAAAAAAAAAAGAAAAAAAAAAAAAATCCGAGTTAATTATTACTCTTATTAATAACTAATTATTGAAAATTTCACATTTTTTTGAAAGAAATAATTCTCTTTTCGCATATTTATAGACAGTTTTGTCCTATACAAACATATTAAAAATTGGGAAGAAACTGGACGGCAACACCAACTATTGGGAGGTTTGCCCCAAAAAGTGATAGGCACTAATTCCTATCATACTGCATATAAATATAAATGAAATTTTGTGAATTAACTCTTGGAATAGTGAATCTACAAAATTTTTGTCACATACACAGGTAGACAGACATATCTATCTATCTATCTATATATATATATATATATATATATATATATATATAAACGGCTCAATCCAACTTTTTCAAGTACTGAATACAAGAAAAGTAAATAATGAAACATACATATACTAAATAATTATGTATAATGTGTAGAACATCTGCGGAATTTCTGCAAAACAAGCAATATGACTAAAAAATAATTATTTCAACATTTATTATAACAATAACTAATTACAATGATGATATTTATTGTTATTATGACTTTATGATAACGGCCATGATCCATTGTTGTAAGAAATCATATTCAGAAACATTTTAAATGGTGGAAAGAAAAAATAGAATATCTCTAATTCTTTACTCTCTTAAAATGAAAGAATGGAAATAACTCACTTTTAGTGAATATTCACACTTTTACCTACAAGAAACATGTTAATTTTAGTAAACTGAATGAGTTATGATAATGCACTCAAACTTGAGTTACTTTTTGTATTTGATTTTTTTTTTTTTTTTTTTTAATGATTTTAATGCAAATGATTTTAATAAACTAAATCAGTTTACAATGGCGTTGCCCGTTGCACTTGCGTGCTACTGAAGTAAAATTCACCTTATTCACCGCGTTGCAGCGATGTTGTCACTTATATATCGATAAATATCGATATATATCGACGATTAAAATTCACTTAAATAAAAAGCAACTAATTAGCTCAAAGAATTGTATTTTTAACTCAAGTTGATTAAAAGAAATAATTCCTACTTGACACGGGAAATCAACTCATTTATTTAAAGAGAGTAATTAAAAAATAAATTACAAAAGAATAAAATGAAAGAAACAATTACCAATAGTTTTGTTTGAAAATCTAGAAATTAATATATATATATATATATAATTTCTTTTAAAACTATAATTTAAAAGTATAAAACGAAGAATTTATGAACTAAATTTGAAAATTACTCCTGGCTTCAAAATTTTTATTAAATTAAAACAAGCAATACATCAGAACATTTTTCTTTTTTAATTAATACTACTTTATTTATTCAACGTTTATGCAACGATTCTTTTATTTATATATAGGGGAGAGTGGGGATGAATGAGACATTTTTCATGTTTTTATTAGTAACGTTCACCATACGTAATTCTGAATTTTGTAACATTGCTCGCAAACTTCAGTAATCAGTTACAAATAATCATACTAACTTTAATAAAATGTTATCAGTTTTAATTATTAATATATATAATTTTTTTACATGCATGTGCATTGTCCCATTCATCCCCACCTGTGGGGATGAATGGGACAGGACTGAAGTTAACAAAGAAAAGAAAACAAAATGGAAAGTAAATAAATTTTTAAAGTTAAATTGTTTATGTAATTTTATTACACACTATGAATTTACTGAAATTATCAAAAACTGATGCATTGACTCAAATTAACATCGAAAGGCAAAAGTCCTTTAGTTCGCACAGTTCCTAGGTTTTGATAATTTAATCTAATAAGATTTAATCTAAAAATAAATAAATAAATAAGACACTAGAAAGATATAAATCATTATAATAGAGTACAAGTTATCCAGATAAATTTTTGTTTCCGACTGATCGGGAAAAATAAGCATTCTGTTCTGTATTACATTAATAATCACCAGGATTTATTTAATTAGCTTGATTAAAATTGTGATTTTAATCCAATTATTATTAGTTTATTTATTTATTTTTTAATTATTGATATTATTGATTTAAGTTGCATTGAATATTCTAACTTATAATTTTTTTAATCATAATTATTATAAACAAAAATCGGAACAATTAATTTCAATCTATTTTTCTCTAAATCCATGCTATTTTTATAATTCCATGTTATAACTACTGAACTACAGGTTATAAAAATATTGAAAATCTATTTACGATTTGTTTTAATATAATTCTTGTGTACAATTTTAAATTAGCACATAGTGAGGAATGTCCCATTCATCCCCATCGAAACTGCTTCATTCATCCCCACCATCACATGATCATATAAAACTGGAAATATGTTTAAAGAACAATTCTCAATATTCTTCTTGAATATCATAAACACAGTAAAAGATTATGCTTTTTCATCATATTAGAGTTATATTAACTTTAAGCAAATAGTTAATTTTTTAACTACTACCTAATTGAATCAGTAAAAGTTACTTTGGCAACAGAAAAAAACACTTTAATTTTTTTTCTGCCCTTCTATAGATAGCACAACTCTGAAACTATACTTGATGAATGACCTCAGTACTGCCATATATCAGAAAAATCTGGTGCATGCAAAACATAAAAATTTTGCTATTGTCTCATTCATCCCCATTCTCCCGTAACATAAAATTTCAAACGCATAATTTAGAAATTCAGTCATTTGCATTACTTATTATACTTCGAAAACAAAACACCACTAAAGAACTTACCGAAGTAATTGATTTTTTGAAAATTAATTTTTATATTTTGATTATTTTATTTTCTTACAGTTAAATTTTTAACACTTTTCAAATAACGGAACATATTTATTTTGTTACAATTACTTAAGAAATTTTTAAATTCAAATTTGAAAGAACAAGGATGAAGCTAAAATGTTTTTTAAAAGAATAATTTTGAATCTCTTTTAGAATTATCTCGTATTAAAGAAAAACTTCAGCCCCCCCTTTACACAACACTTATTCCTTTCCTTGATATAAAAATAAACACCACGAAGAATTCGCATACGAAAACGAATTTATTAAATACAATCTTAAAGCAAGTAAATTTGCTTTACCTCTAGAAATACCTACTCAATAGTTTGAGACTGATTTGAACCGAAATAAGTATCCCAAACTAGAAGAGATTTCTGACTTAGCGAATAGTGCAATTATTGCATCGTTAGGTATTTACTGAATGTGCAATCAGATTAACGCAATGGAACGAGATTTAGGAACGCATTTTGCTCATCGAAGATCTTTAATTACAGTAATTGTCAATCATTGATGGAGGAAATGATTTGTAATGATCTTGTATTTTTTAAAAATTATTTAATCATCAAATGGCAACAAGCATTTGAAGAATGTAATGACGAAGAAATAAAAGAAAATTTTCACCATATATATATATTTTTTTATTTTTCGTGATAGTTTTGTTATTATACATGCATTCATTCTCAATTGAATTCTAAATCATATCCAATATACGTGTATGTATCTCTAATATCACAATAATATTGGCTCAGTACCGAAAAATATCACCCAAAATCTACAGACACACTGACCAAAAAGAAAAAAAAAAAAGTATATATATATATACCACTTTCATCTAGAACGAATAAATGGTCAGTTTCTAATTTCCTAAACCAGAAATATAGATTTCCGAGCTGTGCGTATGAGGCAGGCCAATAAGCTTAAGAGACGAAATGATCGAGAATTTCTAGTCTATACATTTCTAGATGGTGAAACAATATTCTGAATATTCTGAATCCTTTGTATTACGAGAAATTCTCTCTTGATTTTCTAGAATTGCATCATAAACCTAGATTATAGTTGCTAAAACTCGCCTCTTGTATTCACATTTATTTGCAGAGATTTTTAAATAAATTTGAAATCGATAATATAGACAAACGTTCTAGAATTCTAATAGGGGTTTCTAGAACTCGCTTTTAAATGGGACTAGAATTTAAAAGGACGACAGGGAACTATTTTTAATAGAGCCATAATCTAGATTCTAGATGTCAGTTACAGAATGTTTTCTTAGTGCATCTTTATCAAATTTGTACAATCTTGCCTGTTCAATGTATTCTGATTTATTCTAAGTATTCAATTTCTTGTTCAATTTATTCTGATCATGCATATTGGTCATACTATTACACTCCTGCACTGTGAAAAATGGTTTCTTAAAAATGAGCTAAATTGTCTCAAAATAGCTCCGAAACAATATATTAGATCGTTGCAAAAGTTCGTGCGGACGTGGATCATTTTATTGCCTCCAATGACAAGAGCTTCTATCGCTGTAGTATACATTTGTTACCCGAAAAGTGGGCAAAGGTTGTAGAAAGTAATGAAGAGTATTTTGATTAAACATTGTCATTTGATTTGATGTAGTTTTATGAAATGAAGCAATAAAAAACTGCACGAATTTATGCTAAGACCTAATATGTTTAAATTTGTAAACCCATGTACTCATTTTTGAGTATTCTGACATGCTCAAAAATGGGGTTGACCAATAAGAATCCCAATATCCCCATGTTTGACTTGTCAATATACTCAAAATTGAGTATATGGGTTTTCAAATTTAAGTGTATATTGTTTCGGAGCTATTTTGAGACAATTTAGCTCATTTTTAAGAAACTATTTTTAACAGTGTGAGAAAAATCTAGAAAAATCTATAATCTTCAGGAATGAATAAGAACTATAAACCCTTAAAAGGCATGATTTCTGAAGCTAAAATAATTTAAACAGGGGTAGTTAAGCTTTCGCAGTCTACCTGAACAATGTATATAGGAAGTAGAGGTTAGGCACGTTGTACATAGGGACATATATGAGAAGACTCAAATAGATCAATTTATAATTTTTATTTCATTTTCTAACCAATTCATCTGAAAATTTACAAACATTTTGGGGATATCTGTATGTGTGGGTAAATTTAATAGAGCTCAGAAACAGTTAAACGTAAATCATTGAAATTTAGTGTTCAAGTTTCTGAAAATGTTCAGTTGTGCACCTCCTCTTTTTGTAATTTGATATAGTATTCCACTTTAGAGCTACCCAGGAAAACTCACAATTTTGGTCACAATATTATCACCCTTTAGAAAATTTAATAGTACCTTATAATAGAACCCACATAACCATATAGTAATATTGGCAGAAAAAATAAAATGCCTTTTCTTTATTATAATTATTGTTGCAGTGAAAAAACATGTAAAGGAGCAAGGGTTATAATAACAGTCATGCAATAATAATAATAATAATAATAAACAATTATTTTCCTATGGTAATTTTAAATGAGCTATTTAGTGTGCATATATAAATTACATACAATGTAAAGGACTATTCAAAATTAGCTGAAAAAGATTATAAAAATGTTATATAGACGACAAATTTCTGAAAATTTTTAAATAGTTTTAACAGCCTTAAACATTCAAATAGGTATGGGGGGCCAGAGGTGACAGTATCTCTCACACAGAAATGCATGTCAAAATGAACTTTTTTAAAAACTATACTAGAAATGTTAGTTACAGTATCCTTTATTATACCTTAATATGGAATTTGTCTTCATTAATGTAGAGCAAGAGAAACTAATGTGAATAATGCCGATTATTTTCTGGGAATAGTGGAAAATTTTGATTAAATTTATTAGTTCACAAAATTTCCTGTTCATTAAAAATTAATATTTATTAGTTAATGTAAATCAGTCACTACACTGAAAATATTTAGGCTTCATTTTAAACAAACGCGGATTTAATTCAGATGGTTATTTCAAAGGAAAATGTTATACATCTCAAAAATAATCTAATTAATGAATACCCTTATAACAATCCTTTATACTGAATTTCTTTGTAACAACTCCCTTTTAAGTGATTCCCACAAACTGTCTAATCAAAATTAACTGCTTTCGCAGATATAAATAAGAAGTAATAATGTTAACAAAATGAAGAAATAAGAAATAGCTTTTCTTTTCCATGAAAATTTATTAAAGGTTATTTTATATGTTTTAGAAATGTCTTTTTTTAAATGTATTACTTTATTTCTGATGAATATAAAAATAAAAGGAAAATTTAACAAAATCCACATTTAAAGTTAAACATTTGTAATGCTCTATTACCATGCACATTTTTCTATATTAATTTCTATTTTTAATGGAAAATTTACTTATTGTAAGTTAAATTAGTTTTAGAATCTATATTGTTTTTTGTCTTGTAAATCGCAAATGATCGAAGAAATTTAAGATGTTATTACGTTTCAGACATTAAGGAAGCCAAAAAGGTATTCAGAATATTTTACGTGTATGTGTTTGTATATGATTGTCTGTAACACCTTTTTTTTTTTTTTTTTTTTAACTTTCTGATATATATATATATATATATATATATATATATATATATATATGGTTGAAAGTATTGGATTCGTGAAAATTTTCGAATTCCAGTTTCCGATGAATTTATATGGGACAATTTATTTATATAAAATTGGGACAACCTGAACACGATTTGACTGTTTTTAGAAAATTGCTGTCTATATGTCTGTGTGTGCATCACAAATTTTGTGAGCGCTGCGTCTCACAAACCAATAAAGGAAATTTAACCAAACTTCGTATGTAGTTAGACCTTGAAATAAACTGGGGCTGATTAGATTTGAGGATCAACCGCTCAACAGGTGGCGCTGTGATTCCATTTTAATTAAATTTTTAACATGGTAGTATAGGAAAAAATTTCTTATAAATGTACATAATGAGAGTTATTTTTAACGTGTGATTGTAAAATTAATATGAATTATTGATAATTGTAGTAGTAAACTAGGAAAAAAAATTGTGTATGTGGTGGCATCGCATCCCTCCTGGGGGTGGGGGGAGTACTTCCCCCGGGTGGTGTAAATTTTAAATACGGATATCTTTCGAAAAGTTTCGTCAATAGCTTTAAAACGAATGGTTGAACAACAGATCTCTGATAACTTAAAACAAAATTATCAATTTTCTTCAATTGTCAACGAATATATTTATATATATATTTGTATTTTTTCTTTCTTTCGGTTTACTTTATTATTATAATTCTGTCAGATAAAAATCGTTTGCATTTATCATGGAAAATAATTTAATAATCTAATGAATAATTTGTACTGCATGAATTTGTGTAAAATTATATAGAAGAACGTCTTGTAGTGGCTAGAACATACTAGATTTTTTTTTTTTTTTTTTTTTTTTTTTTTTTTGGTTCCGGGATATATTTTTTATCTACATAAAGTGAATGAGGTTGAATGAAACGTATTAAGGGTTTAAAGCCTGTATCCGACTTAAATTTAAATCTATCGGCTATTTCAAAATTTAATTTGATTTAGCGATATAAAGAATTTAAGAAATATTTATTAAATGTCTGTATATTTCTTTCAAATTTTTTTTAAATCCATGAGTTCGTTTGACACATATACAATAACTTAAAAAAAAAAAAAACACATACGATGCTTCAAAAATGAAAAAAAAAAAAAAGAATAGTTTAAACGTTAAAAATCTTGCTTTCTCACATTTTGAATTATATATTTGGAAAAGTTAAGAAGTAAACATGGAGAATTAATTTATAACGCATAAATTAAAATGCATATTACAGATATTTCATGGGTGCTTCAATCTAACTAAACGTGTTTTCTCACCTATATTGCGTCTACATTTTATTTATAAAAAAAAAGAGCCTCAGATAGTCAACATTAAGTAAGATGATGGTAATCCAAAATGATAATCCAAATGATAATCAATCCTTTTCTGAATTCATTCATATATTGGAATTTATATTTATAAAGGAGACTAGAATTCCAATATACATTATGGCGTAAACACCTTCCAACTACTTTATGTAATGGTTTCTCATTTCTTCTCCAATTAAGTAAATTATTGTTGTTAAGGTGAGTATCAACTATCATTGAAACATAAACGTTTTGTCTTTATCTCAATAGCTATTAAGATACGTGATTCAAATACTAGCGGAAGAAAACTTTTTAAAAAGATATCATAGACCATCTTCCAGATTTCACTGATTTCCTTCCTGTATTTTCTTTATTGTTTTGAATAAAGGTGTTTTGGGATGGCATTTCTTTCGTAAGTATAAGTTTTTGAATTTACCACACATTGCTATATAAATACGGAAAGTATTGATAGATTTTAATTAACAAGAATATTAGATCAAATAAAATATTTTATTTGGTATGTTTGTAATAAGTTCAGAATATTGGCCCTTTTGATAAACTTTAATAAAAATGTTTTCGTTAAAATTTCGAGGTTGATATTCTTCTACGCGGGCATGGCAACATTTTACTTTATTCCAGAGGACAATTACCATCCCTCTTTTTACACTACTTTATTTGTGATGAAAATTTCTTCGATATGTAATTACGATTAAATAAGAAGCAAAATACTCTCCAAAAAAAGTGGTAAAAAAAAAAAAAAGGTGGAGTTCTAATAACGTTCCAGAATATATTTAAATGTTAACATGTTTGTCTACGACTTCACTAAAATATTCCAGATTTCATTTAAAGTTTTGTATTTTATTATTAACTAGCAGGCTACGCCCGCTTCGCTGGTCACTATATTTAAAAGAATTTTCAAAAGAACTAAATCACTATTTATTTTTTATATCACATTATGCATATATATATATATGAATGGGATAAAAACAAATAGTTTTAAATTATTAAAAAAAAAAAAAAAAAAAAGTTAAAAGTGTAAAAATCGCTAATTGAATTTATAATCACTAATAATTCGTCATTGCCCCTTTAAAGTTTGTTTTCCAGCAGAATACTTTATAACTCAAAAATCAGAAAAGGAACAAAATTATATGTTGAAATTCCCTGATATTAATGCAATTTGTAACTGTGTCGGCACTGAGCTGCATATTAATTAATCCCAGAAATTCCTTTTAAGAGCCCAAAGGATTTAAAGAACCAATCAGCAGCTCAGAAAATTAGGTATAAAAGCTCAAACATTAAACAAACGGACACTTCTTGCCACGATTTTCACTTGTTAAACACTTCCACGCTGCAGTCCTTCTCCGAAATTACAAAGGAGTGACAGCTTTCCGAACAACGAACGCTGGGAGGCGTAATATGCGATCCGGACATGATTTAAGCTCGTACGGACTAAAACTAGCGGGGACAAAAACTCGCGGAAACAAAATATAGCTAGGACAAAATCTCGCATGGACAATATCTCGCCCCTCAACCGGACAAAATTTTCCGTCGACAAACTTGCTAAATTAATGAAAAGAAAAACAATATGAGTAATGCTTTGGTTTAATACAAATAAAATAATACATTTTAGAGCATTTTTTTTTTTTTTTTTTTTTTTAGCACTGAGGACTATTAGTC
This sequence comes from Salticus scenicus, assembly GCA_963930645.1. Lineage (NCBI taxonomy): Eukaryota > Metazoa > Arthropoda > Arachnida > Araneae > Salticidae > Salticus > Salticus scenicus. The sequence goes on from OZ005653.1 coordinate 296,770,780, forward strand.
TCAATCTGGGATTTTTGCGGTGTCATTTTTCGATAGCTGGACATTTATTGAAATCTAAAATATATCGAAAATATAGTTGAATAATTTGAAAGCAATGTTATAATTAAAAAAAAAAAAAAAAAAAAAAAAAACTAATAGTCCTCCGTCCTAAACTAAATTCTGCTTTTGCCAGATTTTCATCAAAATCCTTTTTTTTCCGGGGGGGGGGGGGTGAGGGAGTTGCTCACATATGCTTTTATTTCATCAAATTTATTCTATTATAATTAAATATTTATTTATTCACAATTAAATTTATTAACTTTTAATAATCCTCTTTAGATATGTCAAACTTATTTCAAACTTAGTAAATTGTTTATTGGAAATTAAAATACATATCCTTTTCTAGTTTTAAGAATGAATTCAGTAATAAATCCATTGATCTCCTTTTTAGCATAATGCATAATATATATGTAGAGATCTATACATAATTTAATTTTATTCTCCCTGAAAGTAATTATTTTTTTATTTCTATTTCACTGAGTTTCTCAATAAATCTATTTATATTTATAGCTGTAAATGTTCTATTAGAAAATTTTCGTTATATTTTTTTTATCGTTTTGTTTTATTTTATACACAGATAATGTATTTAATTGCGGCTATAAATAATCTAATGACCCATAATTTAGACATCATGTCGCAAGTATCTCGTAATATTCCATGATTACTTGCACCTGTTCCAACGGTCCTATTTGGCACAAGTGATATATGCCAAGGTGGGGTTGCCATCTTTCCAACCGTCTTTTTGATTTAAAAAAATTCCATTAGAATAGCATTAAGACAAAAGAAAATTACTTGGCGCCGTTGGCTTCTGAATATGATGATATTACCACAATCTGGCAGTTAACAAGTGGGCTGTCGGATTTGATTCCGGAACACTTCGACTATAATCTCCGGGAATTAAACATGTAATCGCTTAGCTCTCTCTCCCGCTAATTTATAACGGTTTCCATGAAAATTTAGAATTCTGTGTTATTGCCTTTAATTATATAAAATAATATTATTTGTTTTAAAAATTAACTTCAATAAATGTTCTACAGTTTAAAATAATTCCGTATCTGTTTTCTTTGACGCAATGTACGTTTCTTATCTCGGCAAAATATTTTAAATGTATATATTTTAAATTTGTTCTTCCACTATTGTACACAAATCTCTTGTACAGGGGGGGGGGGGGGGGGGAGAAAAAGAAAAGAAAAGAAAATTAATAATAATCAGTATGGAAACAAACATTATCGAACAAATTTTTAATAATTTTGAATTAGGAAATAAAAAGTGCGCGTGCAAAATGAAATAAAAATAAGTAAAAAAATGAAATTAATGATTTAATTTTTGTGTAAAACATGATCGCGTGCTATCTTAAAAAGTAGATGTAAAATTTAAAGTTTATGTGGTGCGTGTGGCATCTATAAAAATTGTTTTAAGAAATAAAACAGAACTAGCAAAACTCCGGTTCGGGAACGTGATAACTATCAATGTCCTCATATATAAAAATTATTAATTTCTTATATATATATATATATATTAGGAAAAGCTTTAACTTACCTTTTTCTTTTGAAATTATTAAACGTTTACTTCATTTTCTCTTATTAAAAGTTCATTTCGCTGCTCAAATATTTCGCGTATCAAGACATCAATGTTTGTTTACCTTTCTGTCGTTGCCATTTTCGGCCTGCGTAATTCTTTTTTTTTTTTTACTGTTACCACTACTTTAGAAATAGTCATTATAAATTGTGTTTTGGCTTTGGCCGTTGGGTGGCGTTATCGATGTTGCTGATATGCAAATTTATCGACTTTATCAGTATAAAAGAGCGCGACGAATTGAACAACTTCGCATTTGGCAGTTTCATCCGTTCCAGTATGGCAGTATAAGTTCAGCTCTAGTAGCTGCCTCTTATAGCAGCTTTAGGAAGTTATGTTTTTGTGGTTGAGATGAGCTTGATCTCATTAATAGTTTTTCATCTCGCGATGTTAAAACTTTAAAAAGTTTAAAAATGATGTTAGTTTTTTTAAATAGATATTATTAAGTTTGAGGTTTAATGATGTTGAAATTGTTTATAGTCTTAGCGCTAAATAATGTTAAGTTTTTGAAACTAAATTAATTAAATTTTTACACAGTTTAAATAGTGACAAGTCCTAATTTAGTGCAGCTTGTTTTGATGGTCTTCAATTAAACTCTTGTGTTTTTTTAACCATTGTTCGTTTTTCTCGCTGGTCAACACGGCGACCGCGAGATGTAGTCTTAAGTTCTTTTTTCCCTCGCTGGTCAAATTAGCGACCGCGAGACGACGCATTTCGATTTGTTAGTTGTGTCTTTTATAATTTGTGATATCTACAATGTTACCGGCACAAAATTCCTTTTATGTTTCATGAAAATATTGTAATTTATTTCTCTGGATTTACAAGGTTATTGTTTGTGAAGAATCATCAAGTATGTTAAAATTCATCTAAAGATGTTTTGTTATTCTGCACTTAAAAAGGTAAAATAAGAATTTGTACTATATTTTCTAGTTATTATATTGTAATTGTTATATATATATTTCTTCTTCATAAATAAAATTTATTTGTTAATGTTAAATTTTGTACTTACTGAGTTTAATATACTTCTACTTACACTAGTCAAGTCATCTTTACTTAAACCCTTTAATTTAAATATAGTTTCTACTGTTTTTCTGCTTAAATAAGATTTTTAAAAGATTGACCTAAAGGTCTTTTTTAATGGTTATGGGCAAAAGTTTAAAAGGGTATTGTGTTTTTTAGATTTGACTAGTTTTTTTTTTTTTTTTCTTGTTTGTTGACTCAGTAATTTTTGTTAAGGTTTAAGATGACTTATAGTCTTGCCCCTCAAATAGTTAAGTTAAATTCCACCAACTATGCTGGTTGGAAGTGTGATATTAAACTTTTACTCATGGAGAGAAATGCTTGCGACATCGTACTGGTGTTGAAGATAAACCTAAAATTAGCGAAACCGTAACTGGGGAGGCAGTAAATGACTTTAAGAGAAAGCAGAGTGCTGCCATGTCACTTTTATATTTGAATATTGAAACGGAATTTAGAAGTTTAATAAGTGAATGTACTGACCCCTCAAAGGCGTGGAAAATTCTTAAAATCAACTTCCAACCAGATAGTAGAAGCCATCATATGAAATAATTCTCTGAGTTGATGACCTAGCAAATCTATTGGGGTTTTTGCAGCTAGAATTTCAAAAATTGCTGATCAATTAAATTCTATTGGTAATCCTATTAGTGATGAGTACCTGTGTTTTTAAGTTTTGTGGTACGATAGATAAGTTTTAAGGTTACCCGATAGATTCGACCAAGTTTTTCAACAGATTCTTCGCTGGCCCGATAAAGAGTTTGATTTTAAAAAGGTAATTGTTGAACTTTGTTCAGAGGAGACGCGTCTCCAACCTAGAAGTATTGATAAGGGCAAAATATAATACTCTATTGAGGCTCAAAATGTAAAGTTTAAAAAGTGGCCTGTGTTCACTTGTTGGAGATGCGGTAAGAAGGGCCATGTTATTAAAGATTGTTGGGTTAAATTGGGTAATGATCTAGCTGCAAAAGAAAAAACCATTGAGAAGTAATTTTTCTAAGAGGGGGTGGCTCGGGTCAACAGTCAAAACGTGATAAAACTCCAACCCCTAAAGCTCAAAATTTCATAGCTGAGGCTAATTTAAGTAGTTTTGATAGGGAGGGAAGCTGGGCTTTTGACACAGAGACCTCTCATCACTTTTGTAAGGATAAATCTTTATTTTGTCACTGAAATTTTTGGTGATGAGTTACATGTGGCTGTTGACGGAGTTACTTTTCCATCACTGGTAAAGGTGAAGTTGAGCTAAATTTCAATGGAACTGTAATTAAATTGTGGAACGTATTGTATTCACCAAATTTAAGAAAAAATCTTTTGAGTGGTTCTAGATTCCACCAGGGCGGTGCTAAATTTATTGGTGAGGCTGGTAAACTAAATGTGGTCGATAAGTATGGTGATTTTCTTTTTTCGGCTAAACTCCATGACGGGATATATTATACTTTTCCAAGGCTAATAAAGAGCAGGCATAGTGTTAAATTGAATGGGGGACATAATTCTAATAAAAATGTTAATGCTGAAATTTCAGCTTCGCCTGTTATAAAGTCTGCCAATATAAATAAATTTGATACCTGGCACTTACGTTTTGATCATATTAGCCCTGATTTAAATTTTAACACTATTCGTAAATCTGCTGTTAGAGGCCTGCCTCGTTTAAAATCTGTTGATAATTTTTCTTGTGATCCTTGTCATGTGAGTAAGCAAAACCGTGTCTCTTTTAAGCCTTTGAGTCATTGTTCTTCTAAAAATCCTTTAAACAGACTTTTTCTTGATACTTGGGGTCCTATTAAAGTTCCTGGGAAAACGTGAACATTTCTTTTTATCTATAATAGATGATTTTTCTGGTAGGTCTTCAGTTTACCCTATCCAGGAAAAATCTATGTGTTTTGAAGTCTTTAAAAGACATGTTTTGAGGGCTGAGAGATTTTAGGGAACCAAGTTGAAAGCCTTACGTACTGATAATGGTAAGGAGTTTGAGAATGATTCTTTTGGGGCTTATTGTAGAGAAAATGGTGTAGTCCATGAGTTGACCAACAACTATACGCCAGAAGAAAATGGGGTTTGTGAGAGGCTTAACTAGACGATCATGAATCGTGTTCGGGCAATGCTGAAGTCTAGCGGATTGTCTGACGATTTCTGGCATGAAGCTTGTATGAATTTTAATTATACATGGAACAGGATCTGTCATGGTAAGAATACTAAAACCCCACTTGAACTCTATTCTGGAAATAAGCCTTCTGTTCAGCATTTAAGACCACTTGGTACTTTAACATATGTCGGTGTCCCGAAGGTCAGGCGCAAACACAAGTTAGATTCCAAAGCTAAACGTGGTGTCCTTGTGGGATATGCTTTACGTACCCGTGGTTATAGAGTCTGGTTAGAAGATGAGAGGAAGGTTATTAAAACAATAAATGTTTCATTTGTTGAGAGCAGTGATGTTTCACGTAGTGGAGCAGTGATGGGCGACTCTTCTTTTGAGTTGGTGCTTGTCCCAGAGGAACAGCCACGGCCGTTGACCAGTTCCATCATCCTGGTCCGGAGCCTGGTACTTTTGGGGTCACGCCCAGCGAAACTGAGGATGTCGTTCCAGCCGTCTCTCCTGTTATTCCTGCCCCTTCTCAAACTACGTCTACTGACTGGATGTCTCACCCCATATGGTACAGGAAGGTAGTGCCTAGACCTAAGGGGATAAAGGTGGATATTTACAATTATCCTGATGGAGAAGGCAAGAATTGTTGTCAAAGGTCACCTAACGACGTTGAAAAGTTTTGTATAGCAAATGGCATTATTTTTAACCCTGCTGATTTTGATTTTTCTAAGTTTAATAATTTTACTGGAGTTGTTAATCCTAGTGATATACCTTCCGCGTTGTAGTGATATACCTTCCGCAGCACTACTAGTTGACTAGAGTTGGTGGTCCCGAGAATGTATAAACAGGCTTTAAAATCTGCGCAGTTTGAAAAATGGCATGAGGCTACGTTAGAGCAATTGGAATGCATATCTACTAGAGGAGTCTGGCATCTTGTGAAACTCCCTGTGAATAAAACTGCGTTAGGAAACCGCTGGGTTTATACAGTTACGCGTGACGAGTCTGGTACCATTGTTAGGTATAAGGCTAGGTTGGTTGCGCAAGGTTTCAACCAGGTCCAGGGTGAATCCTATGATGAGACTTTTTCACCTGTTATAAATTTCTCTGTAGTCAGGTTTTTCTTTTCCCTTTTGGTCTCATACTGCAGTTGGTTTAACGTACAGTGCGATGTCAAATGTGCCTATCTGTACGCCCCTTTAAAGGAGGAAATTTACACGAGGCAGCCAGTTGGTTTTACAGAAAAAGGTAAAGAAGATTGGGTTTGTAAATTAGATAGAGCATTGTAAGGGTTACATCAGTCAGGCAGATTATGGTTTTATGAATTAAATAAAGCATTCTTGGAACTTTTAATAAATTTGAAAATTGTAATTGTGCATATTCGTATTATGATTTCTCTGTTTTATTGGTCTATGTGGATGATATCGTTGTTTTTGCTAGGACAAAGTCCCAGGCTAATGATATTTTAAACCTTTTGTAGTCTAAGTTTGACTTAAAAATTTTGGGTATCACTCGTAAACTGTTAGGTGTGGAGTTTGAGTACGCAGATACAGGGGTTTTTATCCATCAAAGTCAATATATTGACGACCGCGACCGCGAGACAACGCATTTCGATGTTTTAGTTGTGTCTTTTATAATTTGTGATATCTACAATGTTACCGGCACAAAATCCCTTTTATGTTTTATGAAAATATTGTGATTTATTTCTCTGGATTTACAATGTTATTGTTTGTGAAGAATCATCAAGTATGTTAAAATTCATCTAAAGATGTTTCGTTATTCTGCTCTTAAAAAGGTAAAATAAGAATTTGTACTATATTTTCTAAGAGTTATCATATTGTAATTGTTATATATATATTTCTTCTTCATAAATAAAATTTATTTGTTAATGTTAAATTTTGTACTTACTGAGTTCAATATACTTCTACTTACACTAGTCAAGTCATCTTTACTTAAACCCTTAAATTTAAATATAGTTTCTACTGTTTCTGCTTAAATAAGATTTTTAAAAGATTGACCAAAAGGTCTTTATTAACCGAATTCCGAATGCGGGAAAAATTTCAAAATCAAACTCGAAATGTACAAAACTCGGCTTGATGCTGCCTGCGTGCCAATAGATCAAAGTTTGTTAACGAAACCATTTTTTAGTTCATGAAATCAATGAAGGTAGTGAATCAACGTAGGCCTTGCCCGCTACGCTGGTCACTATATTTAAAGAGAACTCTTTTCTATATCACTTTACAAGCAAAAATTAAATTTAAAGAAATCATGAAATTGCTTTAAAGCCCGCTTTGGTTCCCCGCTGCTTTCGGCAACAACCCACTCGTTCGCAGACTCTCGGGTGTCTGTCCCTATTACCTATGACAATAGCTTACCAGTTGGCGTCCATTTGTGTGCTTATCAGATGACAGTTTCGAAACGCACAGTATCGAAAAAATTGAAGTACCCATTTTATATTTGAATCCCAGTTACATATGAACAACACTATACGTGTACATAATATTTTCTTTCACGTTATTTTCTATATTTATTTGATTTATTCGATCAACTATAAAATGACAACAATTTCACAGCAAATATAATAATACAATGTGCTATGATCGGTTACGTCTATCGCATGAGACAATTAATTTTTGTAGTTATAATAGTAGTTGAGTTAGTTAATAGTAGTGTGTATATAGAAAAATAAATAATGAAATAATGTAATATGTAAACCTGATTATGGTACAACCTTAATGTAGCCCCCCTTGGCGACTTTTGGATTTTTATCGTCACGTTAGACAAAAATACATAATTTATGGGGGTTTTTTTCCTTGTTTCTTTCTTTTCTTTTCGTTTTAATTTCCTTTCTTTTCTTTTTTTCAATATTTTATAATTTATTTATATTTTTTATGCGCTACTTGGCTTAAAGTAGCTTTTACGAAAGTGGAGTCATTGGCAAAAAATGTCCGATCTATTTCAGCATCAAAATTTTAAAAATTACCCAGGATTCTCAATAGGTAAAGCTCTTTAATGTAAAGCTGAATTAGCTTTCATGCTAAGCGCGATTCATCCGTGCTAGAAACATACTATTTAAACAAAAGGGGGGGGAATTTAAAACTGAGGTATATTATTTTTCTTATTATTATTTTTTTTTTTTTTACTCCATTTTTATATTTTCATTCTTTCATATACAGGAGCAAATTTAATATTTAATTTTTTTTCGCGTGAAAGCATATTTTATTTTATGTTGAAAAAAAAAAAAAAAAAAAAAAAAAAAAAAGGAAAAAAAAGTTTTTTTTTTTTTTTTTTTTTTTTTTTTTGGCAACAAATAAAAATTTAAATGTTCATTTCTAAAGCTTTTACCAGGTTACTATTTTCACATTTTAATTAATTTTAAAAAATCTAATCAAAATTTCGTTACAAATAAAGGTACCAAGTGAAAGGGGCATTTTTTTCTGAATCCGTCGGTTTAATTAACTTATCGATCGGACAATTAGATTTTTTTAAATTAACTAAAGTATGAAAAGCATGGTGCCAATTTTTTAAATTAACTAAAGTATGAAAAGCTGGTGGCAACTTGCGTCAACACAGAGACAAACAGAAGAAAATCTCTCTTAGCCAATCAACTTGCGTCAACACACAGACAAACAGGAAGAAAACTCTTTTAGTCATTTATATAGAGAGAGATGAGTATTTATATTAATTTGCATAGTACGTAAGTGCAGAATAAAATTGTATTAAATCTATATTTTGAAAAATCGATTATGTTAATTGCATATTTTTTATGTGTCATTAATTTTTTCAGCGGAAAATAATTTATTCAAAGCGACTTTCGCTCGTATTACGAAACTAAAAAAATGCTTTAATTACTTTTTATTTTTTCTGAAAAAACGATAAGATGTGTACACTTAGTTTGTACAAAGAGTCGTGTATATCGAATAAAAAAATAAAATCTATATCAAGAACCTCATCTCGTTTTATCCTTTAAGTAAACTTTGCTTCACTCAATGTCTAATCCTTGATCCTAAATGTAAATTCCACATTAAAGTAGATCTGGAAATGCGAAGAGTAAACAATCAAATGCAATTAATCATCACTATAGAATGAAAAATAATTAATTTAACACTTAAAAACGAAAAATTATAATGTTTAATAAATTACATTAATAATAATTAAAAACAAAATATAAGAAATGTAATACATAATTTCAATGGCAAATCCACCCCCCCCCCTAAATTTTCTCCTTGCCGCAAATGTTCATCCTTTAGAATTTTACAACTGTGTAGCCCCCCAGAAGATGTTAAACAGTTAAAATAATCCCCCACCCCCTAAAAATCAAACTTACAGCCATAAAATTACCAAAAAGTGATAAAAAATAGGGGAACGCCCCCCCCCCTCCAAAAAAAAAAAAATCAAGGTGGGTGATAGGGAAAATGGACGCCATATCCGGATCGGAATCAGGAAGTCATTTTACATAAGAATTTGCCAAAATGATGTTGGAGGCAATTTTCCTGCCAAGCAGTGTAATTAGTTACAGGTTTTTTTTTTTTTTTTTTTTTTTTTTTGTATTCTTGTCAATAGACTCATTAGAATCTATATAGTTTGTGTGACGGTTGCTAGTAACATACCTATCAACCTTCAACTCAATTGATTAAAGCAGTCAGACGTTCTCGTACTCTCATAGGCATAAACACATACACTAACAAACACTTATATACATTACCATAAGAATAGAAAAAAAAAGAATGAACTCTGCAGACCTAAAAACGTATAGTTATACCAAAATACTGTTGTTAAAATTTTCCATGATTACAATACTTTCCTTAGAGGATGCATGTTCAGAAAGTAACAAAAATTTAAAATAAAATGTTTGTTTGTTATTAGGTATTGATATATATCACTTCTCTGTTTCAAAATTTGCATACATTGACAAATCATTTTTAATTTTAATGCATATGCACTAATAAGTATATTTACTTTGAAAAAAGTTATTTTCATATCTTTAATTTTCAGAAAAAAAGTTATTTTTACATAAGTTATTTTTTTTTTTTATTCCAGAACGTTTTAGAGCTTCCAAATTATGACACTTATTTAACACATTTTTAAGGACTGTAATTAACCGAATTGAATGTATCTTTCTCAAAAGGAAAAAAATATAAATTAAGCAGATCCTCGTCGTCCTTATTTAAAACTAACGTTCTTTTAATTAACTGAAAGCAAAACCTAATTTTTTTTTCACTTTTAGAATGTAAATTAACTTTTCTGAAGATCCGACCACTTTAAATCTCTAAATGGAGTTCATCTTTTAACTTACAAACTTGAGATTTATTCAGAGAAACTTTAAACGAATTAGTTGTAGATAGATGTTACCCAAAAATGCACATAAAAATTTCATTTTCAATTTTAATTTAGATGAAGAAAGTCTAGATATTTTAAAGAATAGAAATGAGGAGTAAACATTCAAACCATATTTTCTCCGTCGGTCAAAATTTTTCAGGTAACACAAAAATTAATAAATTAAAAAATAACTAAATTTTAAACGTAATTATTTTTTGTTTAGATGTATTACTAGATACTAGGAAAATATATAGACATATCTAGGAAGATATGTAGACATACTATTTTCATGTTAAGTTTAAAGAAAAATGACTTAACTCAGTATTTTTATTTTTGAAGAAAACACTGTTTGAATGTTTGCTCCTCAAATATATTATTTATTATTATAGTTTTATTAAATGCACAAATTAGAGATCTCGTGTGAACATGAGCAAATATTTTTCTATTAAAAAGTTCGTCTTACTTTCTAAATATATATTATGCGAAGCAGGACACTTTGGTCCAGCCGTTTTGGTCCCGTCACTTTGGTCCCGTGGTAATTTTGGTCCCTGGCCATTTTGGTCCCTGGCCATTTTGGTCCCGAGACATTTTGGCCCCTCTAATTTTTTGCTATTTTTTAAATATATATCAGTTTTTTAATATGATAGCCTATTTGTTGATAGGGGAAAACTGAAGCGCTCGTAGAATATCTTTAATTAAGGAATATCTTATAGATGAATACATAAATTTTCGACATTACGATTACTTCCTAGACATTCAGATTCGAAGAATTTTGTTCTGACTTTTTACGAACATTTAATATATTTACACTTTTTTTTTTATGTAATTGCACTTTATTTTCTTTCCTTTTTTTTTTTTTTTTTTTTTTTTTTAATTGAGATTTTTTTTTTTTTTTTTTTTTTTTTTCGATTTAACTTACTTTAATTGTAATTTGATTTTTAATTTACTATTAGTGACAAAATTTTGTGATTTTAAAAGTACTGTTAACAATAACAACAGTAATTTCTTATTAAAAAGAATCCCCATTTGAATATATTTATTGATAAAGTCTGGATTAATTTAAAAATAATAAAATTTTGTTAAAAAAAGGAAAAAGAAAAAAAGAAAACCTTAGATTATTAAATATAATTTGCTTTTAGTGACAGAATGCTGTTTCTTTCAAAGAACTAATTATTGACCTGCTCCCATCATAAACTCTTCTTCATAAGCGTAAGCTTGTGATCATTTATGAAGTTTTTGAATTTGCATATGAAGTTATTCATATATATATATATGTGTGTGTGTGTGTGTGTGTGAGAGAGAGAGAGAGAGAGATGTTTCATTCGATTTGATTGTGATTTTATTTTTACCATTAATCTAAGAAGAATTTATTTCAAAGTCTGTGTTATATTAATAATAATATAATAAAATGCATGTTTGTTTGTCATGATATTTAATTATGTTAACGATGTATATATGTATATAAATTACTTTTCTTTCAATTACAAAGATTTTATTTTAAAAATGAAAAAAATATAAGTAGCCCAATATTTAATCAACTGTGCGCATTGCAAGCATCAAAGTTTATAAAATGTTGATTCACAATATTTTATCTATTTAGTTTAATCTTATGTTTAATATATATATATATATATATATATATATATATATATATATATAATATCTGTCCGATATGTCTCTATGACTAAAAACAATGCCCACATTGAAATCTCTGAAGCATTAGGATTCGTTTCACACCTGTTTCTCTAACAGACAGTAAAAAGGAATTTCAATGTTTTGTTTCAGCGAATTTGAAAAAAGAAAAGGTGTGTGTGTGTGTGGGATGGGGGGGGGGAGCATTTAATCCAAATTTTCGTAAACAATATTGTAAGGGATTATAAGGGAAGAAAAATGCTTTTCCAATTCTGTGTCATGTATTGGGTTGTTCGGAAAGTCATTTCGTTTCTCTCAGCAGAGGACTTAATTGTATTTTTTTCACACCTTCTTCACATTTAAGTTGCATTGCCATTACATATTGTGACAGCTGATATAGCAAGGCTTTCTTGTGAAAAAGGTCGTTTTATTCTGCTCAATAGTTTTTGATTGGTGCCCTATCAAATAAAGAAAATCAGAAGCGACATTTTCGGCATATTTTGTTTTTGCTATCAAAAAATGCGAAAATACTTTTCAAACAAGGAAAAAAAGTATACGATGTGTGCACAGAAAATTTATTTAAAGAACGCTATTGTCAAAACTGGTTCACCAAATTTTGTTCTGGCAATTTTGAGTTGAAGATGCATAACGTTCTAGGAAACCAGTTTGTGCTAATGAAGACAAAATAAAATATTGATTTATGAAAAACTGCCAAATAACAACTCGTGAGATCGCTAAGAAACCGATCAAAGTGGAGAATATATAATTCATTAAAATATTTATACAATATAAGAAAATCGTCTTTCATTTTCGAAGGAAAAAACGAAATTACTTTCCGAAAAACCCAATAATATAATTATTTTCTGTGCTTGACAAATGTATCCGGATTGACATTTGTCGAACACAGATTGATTCGTGTGACATTGACATTCATTTTGACATTGATTTATGTTTAGCAGATCTGTATAAAATAAATCCCGAGATTATTATTTAGGTTCCTCATATCTTCTTTTATTATTAAACTCTAACATTTAGAGGATGCTTGGATAAAGCATCAATTTCCTATAAATTTTGTATTCGAACACTCTAAATTTGAATGTGATATTTAAGAGCCGCATTACAGTGTTTTATTTTAAAAACCTTGAATTTTATTTAAACTAAAATTTTCAGGACTTTGACAAATTAACAATGCATAGATCTTCGCTGATATCTAATACCTTTATCATACAAAATTCACTCCGAAATAATAAGTTTTCTGTTTTATGTGTCCTATAGTTGCATCATCTTCAACAAAGATTGTATATATTTAACCCTCCAATTGTAAAAATTATTATTAGTTCTCTTTAGCCCGAAGTTACCTCATGTATTTGCTTTCCTTTTTCCTTTATCGTACAAAGAAAAAAATCTAAGCCTCAAAATTTTAGACTTTTTTTCAGTTTTATTTGTTACTACAACTTTCTGTTACAAAATAATAATAATAATGATGATGATGATAATAATTTTAACTTTTTCTACCCTCTTGTTTTCAAGTCAAATGACATGAATTCGAAATATGAAAAAAGATTTTCGCTTTTTTTTCTGTAATACTTTGATTATTCCTGATATCGGGACCAAAATGGCGGGACCAAAATGGCAGGACCAAAATAGCGGGACCAAAATTTCCTCGGGACCAAAGTGGTGGGACCAATTCGGCGGGACCAAAGTGTCATGTACCCTATATTATGTAAGGAAAGTTATGTAATCATGAAAAAACTCGACTGTGAGATTTTAGTGTAGCTAAAGGTTTTGAGGTTCCAAGTGTTCATTTTGTTGTTTTTATTGTGATTCGTGTGTTTGTGTGTATGTATCTGCTTTAATGACCCTAATAACATTTTAACGCTTTGTTTAATTGAGTTGAGCAATTGGTAGGTATGTTACAGGTTCCCGTTAAAAGAACTGTATAGATCTTGATAAGTATCTAACTTATAATTTTTCATTGAGACACAAGGAAAAATTTCTCGTCATTATGGCCTAAAATTTCATATTTTTAAAGTGATATAGCACTTATGAGCCTTCATTTTAATAAGTTAAAAATCATAAGTAAGTTCACCATCGCACAAATTATACAATTTTCATTAGTGTACGATTTATAGTATTTTTGCAGTTTAAAACGACGAAATCCCACAGAAAATGTATTTAAAAAAAAAAAAAAAAACTAATGATAGTCAAAAGTGTATGAAAAATAGACGATAAAAGGACAACAACAGGAAAGTAGGCATATTTTCAAATCCTACTAGATAATGAACTGCTTTCACACAACTGAGCGGAAGAAAAAAATATAATCTATATATGTAATATCTATAATCTATATATGTAATCTATACATGTAATATCAATAATCTATAGATTATATAAAAGACAGATATCGTAATAAAATTTAACCTTAAAATTTAGCAATTAATAGATACAAAATAATACCAACACAACAAAAATAGAACTGATTTTAACACATAGGTAAGACTGACAAAATTATAAGACCACCCAAATTATCATTCATTTTAATAGTGCACTATATCAAATAAATAATTTTAAAACATTTAAACAATTGAAATAAGTTATATTTTCTCAAATAAATCATTAAAGGAAAAAAAATGACTTAGTTTCACACAGCAAACGATTTTTTAAATCTCGGTGTAACATAAACATAAGACCACTTATTTTTTTTTTATTCAAAATCGTGTGAGTATTCAAAATCATTTTACTTTTTCTTTCAAAATCGTAGGTAAACTGTAACTTTACTTCACAAAAAAAGTTCAAACGATAATATTATAAAGAAAAATATAATTTAATTCGTTCTTTTTTATGAGGAAATTAGCAATGCTGCGTGTATGAAAATTATCTGAGCTAGAAGTTCGAAAATTTTGGTTTTATAAGGGCTTTGGTAAATCGGAACGTGAAGTAAGTAAAGTCCTTAAACGTTCTAAAACTGCTGTTTAAAATGTTTTAAGAAAAAGGAATTTTTATGGAAAACAAAAAAGATCTGGGAGGAAGAGTAAATTATCAGCTCGCGATAATAGACAAATTTTCAAACTTGCAACGAAACAAAACTTGTCTACTCGTAAAATAACACAGCATACAAGTAAAACTATTTCACATATAACAGTCTGGCGCACTTTAAGATCAAATTCAAATGTTGCTCTTCGGGAATTAAAAAGAAAACCAATACTGTTAAAGCATCATAAAGACGAAAAGCTGAAGTGGGCAAAAGAGGTCAAGACCTGGGATGCTACTTGGAGAAATATTATTTTTTCCAACGAAAAAAGAATTCAATTTGAATGGCTCGGACGGTAATATTTACTACTGGCATGATTTACGAACTGAACCTCGGGATTTCTTCAGTAGGCAGATGGGTGGTGGCTCTGTGATGGTGTGGAGAGCTTTTGCATATGATGGTAAATGTGACTTGCAGCGAGTCCCTGAAAAAATGGACTCTAATTGTTATCATTAACTGCATTACCGACACCTTATACCTTTTGGTCCATTTTTAGCAGGATCAAACTGGAAATTTCAGCAAGACAGTGCTTTATGCCAAAAGTGCCTAAATCAACTAAAAACTGGTTTCAAAAAGAAAGAATCGAGGTCTTAAGCTGGCCAAGCCATAGTCTAGACCTGAATCCCATAGAAAACTTGTGGGATAATTTAGCTCATCAGGTGTATGCAAATAACCGTCAATATGATTCTGTATGCGAATAGAGAATTTGCACGTTTTCTGAGTTTATTCTTATATAATAGAATATGAAAAGGTAAGAAAATAAATAAAAATATTTTCTTTATTTGAAATCTAATGACTGATTTATAACAATTTTAACATCGCACTATTTACTCTATCGAGAAAACGCAGTATAAAATATGGTGACGTCACTCTTTATGACAACAAACGGGAGTAATCGTTGTTTACATTCGATTTTGTGCTTTTCTTTGCTTCTTGAATCTGTGAAATAGGTTTTGTATTTTATAATAATGACGGATATTAAAATATCATAGTATAAATATTGTATTGTACCACTCTGCACTAATGCAACGGCTATAAATGCTTCTCAAAAGCTATTCTTTAGCATTCCGCAGGATCCTATTAAATTAAAACATTGAACAACCGCCATGAAAAGAAAACAATTGAAAATAATGACAAAGAAAAATTATGATAATGGTATTACCGTAATCTCTGGTAGATAACCCGCAGGTAAGATGTGTCATTTCTCCACCAGAAATTTTATTTAGTAGAGAAATCTATACTTTTTCGAAGAAAGAGCTCGCACAAATATAAATTTATTTATCAATTGAAATTTCTGGTGCAAAACTGGAGTGTATAACCTGCAGGGTATCTACCAGAAATTACGGTTAATGAATATAAAATGAAAAAGAAATGCTCAGAAATCACATAAATGGTTGATAATTACAAAAGGTAAAACGAATTGCTGCTTGCTAACTAGGCTAACAAAATGTAAACATTGAAGCATCATAAAGTGTGACGTCAGACAGCGTTTTGAAGTCACATGAATTTGGTTAATTTTAAGGTTATTTTTGAAATTAATGAGAACTTTTTTTGCATTTTTAATAAACTTTTTGAAATTTATGAGCCTAAAACTACCAGAAAAATAAGATTTTGTTCAAATCCCCCATGTGTGCAAACTGTCCATTGGAAGTAGCTATCATGGATGAATGGGACAAAATTCCCAAATCTTTGCTAGAAAACCTGATTAATTCAATGAAAAATAAAACATTTGAAGTTATTCAGAAAAATCGTGTATCAATATCATTTTAGTTTTATAAAATTTTTTTGTTTTAACTAGTGGTCTTATAATTTTGTTACAGATATTTGAATGGAAAAATTTGAAATTGTCGATAAAATAATTAGTAAATTTAAATATCTCTTAAAAATAATATGCATATATTTTATATTTCATTTACTCACGTCAACTTAATATAATTATATATATATATATACTATTTATAATAATAATCACAAAATCCACAGTGGTCTTATAATTTTGTTACACACTGTATATATATATATATATATATATATATATATATATATACATATAGGTCACCACCGCACGAACTGTATAGATTAGGGTGAATCTAGCATTTATACCGTTTTTTACAGGAATACAACAAAACATACTTTGTTATTATGGCCTATGGGCTGAAACTATTTGAAGTGCGATAGCATGAAACACCTTATTCGAATGAACTGAAAATTGATATAGGGGAGAACCGTGTATTAAGCAAGAATGCTCATAAAACTTAAATTATTAAAATAAAAAGATTTAATTTGGTGGCTGCTCATTACAATTGCATAGTTACATAGTTTAAACTTGGTAAAGTACTCTGGAAGCTATTAATAATTGCAGAAAATAATTATTTTATTTACGTATCGGTGGTCCATATTACACGAACGTATCTGTAATATGGACCAGGTGGTCCATAGTGGTCCTTCCCGTTCCCCAACAGTTGACACACTTGGAATTGTGAAACGAACTGTCCAGCATGTTCCCTCACACACTTGTACATCTCTTGGGGATAGTAGAAATGGACCAAAAAATAAGTTAATGGACGAAAAATAAGGGGAGGTCTAAAGGTTATATCCAATGGGCTGTGTGCGAAGTGATAATTTGATTACCTATGCTTCCCTGGCCTATTCTATAGCCTCAAGATTTTGAGTATGCGACATATGTACGCCGAGCATTAACAAAATCTCTCTGTTTTGACCACTGGTCCATATTACACAACACAGCATGGTTCATATTACACGCGTAAACAGAACAACGTGGTTTCCAATCAAAAATCGCTATGCAAATTGATGCCCATGAAACGCATTTCTAAATTGTTCATAAAATAAGTACATTTGATACTATTAACGCAAAAATTATATTAAAATTACTAAACAGTAGAAAGTAATACTTTCATTTTAACATACTTGTTACATCAGTGATCATATAAACCAAAAACTCAATTTCATAATCGTCCAAATACAGGTACGCACGTACAAGTCACTTCCTGCTTTATATAACATTAATATTCACTAAACGCAGTGAGGTGGTTTCACCATCTAGTGTTGAACATACAAATTTCTTCATGGTCCGTATTACACGATGGTCCAAATTACACGGTTCTCCCCTACGTTTTATAGGTCACTGCCGCATGAACTGAATACATTTTGGTGAATACTTTGGTAATACTTTTCCCTTATAAATTTTTAAAGGGACACAACAAAAATTTCTTTATCATTATGACCTATGGACTCAAATTATTTGAAGAGCAATAGTGTTAAATGCCTTATTCGTTTGAGCTTATTGATTTAAGATTTATCTTACATTTATTTATTTGAACAACAGTGAATTTGTTTAATGTTTGGAATGTCGTATGGAGTCCAGATTTTCTATGTGTTAGTTACAACTAAATAGCAACATTTATCGTTCCAAAATTAAGCTTTGCACATCTACGGACAAAAAGCTGTCATTTAAGACCAAAATTAGGTAAAAATTTAAACAGTACTTTTCTTTTTTTTTGCAGACTGCCCAAATCAACGGCCTTCCTTTTTAATATAGGTTTTTTATGTTTGAACTTTTGATAAGTATAATCCCTTTAAAATACATATCTGTATTCATTTCCAATATATATATATATATATTTTAAATGAAAATACCTAAGTGTATTGTGAGTAGGCTTTTTTCCTAAAATACAAGAAGTGATAAACATCTTTATTAAAAAAGCCTTGTTTATAGTGTAATTTTTTTTTTTTAAATGAATTTTTCCTTAAAATAAATAAAATTTCATTTCCATAATCATTTTCCGTAATAATAGTTTTTCAGGTGATAAAAGGAACATAACAGCAATTAAATTTCTCACCTAAATAAAATTTAATTTCGGACAATATTTTTTTTTTTTTTTTTTTTTTTTTTGTTGTTGTTTTTGTTAGCTGTGTGATGATGGACATTTATCAAAATATTCATCGTAACAATGCTTTTTTATATCTGAATTTAACATAATAAGGGCCGTTTCATTGAAATATACAAGAAGGGTTTAAAATATACGATACTTCACCTTAAAATGTGAATTTGTGTTCTTTAACAACGGTTTCTGTTATTGATTTCTTTAAATTTCTATTACATGTTTTTCAATTTTATTTTTAATACATTTATTACTTGATGTCAAACTAAAAGGTTAAAAAAAAAAGAAAAAGAAAAAGTTTTCTAATACTTTATTTTGTCTGAAATAATTGAATCTTTTATCCTAAAACAAATATAATAGATGCATTTTTATATTACGTTGCATAATACCTATGTGCAGAAAAAAAGTGTACTAAGTCCATATTTTGAAAAATGCATTACGTTAATTGCATATTTTTACGTGAATTTAATATAATAGCTGTCGTTTCATTTAAATATACAAAAAGGTTATAAAATATACGATACTTCACCTTAAAATGTGAATTTGTGTTCTTTAACAACGGTTTCTATATTGAATTTTTTAAATTTTTATTACATATTTTTCAATTTTATTTTTAATATATTTTTTACTTGATGCCAAACTAAAAGAGAGGGAAAAAAAAAAAAAAAACGTTTTCAAATACTTTATTTTGTCTGAAATAATTGAATCTTTTATCCTAAAAGAAATATAATAGATGAGTTTTTATATTACGTTGCATAATACCTATGTGCAGAAAAAAAGTGTACTAAATCCATATTTTGAAAAATTCATTACGTTAATTGTATATTTTTACGTGAATTTAACGTAATAGCTGTCGTTTCATTTAAATATACAAAAAGGGTTTAAAATATACGATACTTCACCTTAAAATGTGAATTTGTGTTCTTTAACAACGGTTTCTGTTATTGATTTCTTTAAATTTCTATTACATGTTTTTCAATTTTATTTTTAATACATTTATTACTTGATGTCAAACTAAAAAGAAAAAAGAAACCCCCGTTTTCAAATACTTTATTTTGTCTGAAATAATTGAATCTTTTATTCTAAAAAGAATATAATAGATTAGTTTTTATATTACGTTGCATAATGCCTATACGCGCAGAAAAAAAGTGTACTAAATCCATATTTTGAAAAATTCATTCGTTAATTGTATCACAGATTTTTTTTAGCGCAAAATAATTTATTCGATGTGGCTTTAGCTCGTATTATCAAACTATACAAAAAATTATTTTATTCTATTTTTTTTCTTCTGAAAAGCGATAATATATGCACATTTAGTTTTACAAAGAGTATAATATCTAATAAAAAATATCCAATAAAAAATATAAGCAAATATAAAAACTTATATCAAGAACCTCATCTTATTTAATCTCTTGAGTAAACTTTGCTTCATTCAATGTCTAGCTGTTGATCCTAAGTGTAAATTCCGCATCAAAGTAAATCTGGAAATGCAAAGAGTAAATAATTAAATTCAATTAATTATCATTATATATTATTGGGAGTACAAATTAATTCGGTCCGTTTTTTTTCGTTAAAAAAACATTTTATTTATTATCAAAATGAAAAAACATGTTATTCAAAGTATTGTCCATCGGTAGCCACAACTTTTGTCCACCTTTCTGGCAATTTTCGGATTCCATCTCTGAAAAATGAGTCCTCTCTGGACGCAAACCATGAATCGAGCCATTCTTGAATTTCTTCGAAAGAAGTGAAGCGGTGTCCAGCCAAATCGTGATGCATCCGTCGGAACAACCAATAATCAGAAGGAGCAAGGTCTGGCGAATACGGCGGGTGGGGTAGGACCTCCCATTTCAACGTTTCCAAGTAATTTTTAACGACTGATGAAAAATCGCTTTTCAACGTCGCGCGGTTTCAACTCGTATGGGACCCAATTTCCTTGCTTTTGAACCATTCCCATTTTTTTTAAGCGCACGGAAATTGCTTGCTGAGTGACTCCCAACGATCCTGCAAGCTCTTGTTGCGTTTGGCACGGATCTTGATCGAGCAATTCCTCCAATTCGGCGTCTTCGAACTTTTTCGGCTGGCCCGGGCGCTCATTGTCTTCGACACTAAAATCACCATTTTTGAAGCGTCGAAACCACTCTCTACATGATTTATCAGATGGCGCAGATTCACCATAAACTTCCACAAGCGATCGATGCGCTTCAGCGGCACTTTTCTTCCAATTAAAAAAGAAAATCAAAACTTCCCGCAAATGTTGTTTCTTTAGCACAAAACTCGACATATTGAATGCTCAAAAAACCAATGTTGTTGTATGAAACTCGAAGCTTCGTTGACTGAATATGGTTGACAAAGGTCAAACCTTTCTAACAATGCCAAAAACATCTATCATTATTCAGTAAACAAATCAGCCAGAGCCATCTATTGAAAACGGACCGAATTAATTTGTACTCCCAATATATAAGCCTTGAATTCCAAAAAAAAAGGAAAGAAAAAAAGATTTGCGTTGGTGACGTATGTCATTTTTTGTGAAATTAAAACATTAAATAATTAGTCACAGAATTTTTTTTTTATATGCTTGTAAATTCATATGTAAAAATAAATAATATTATAGTTTTAAAAAATTAAAGAACACGCTTTTATAGAAATGTGAAAAGCACAAAATATCTATCTTAGTATTTCAGGGTAAGATAAAAACGTGTGAGTGACACACCATAATATTTACATACATTTAAATCTTTAATTAAAATAATTTAGAATTAAACAAAAACCATTTTTAAAAAATCTTCCCTGACTGGGCTCGAACGCTAGACCATTAGATTCGTAGCGCGAAGCTTTACCTCACAGCCACAGCGTTCACGTAGGGAAAGTCTTTTTTTACAATAAATTTTTTTGTTTGCTCCCAGAGCGGTTACAAACATACATTGATACATACATAAAAACATACAAACATACATACAGGTGAAGCTAATAAAAGCGTGTCAATAATAACTCACAATTAAATATTTCAGTTGTAATCTTAATTTCTTGAATATGTGATAAATTTTCGATAACATGTGTCTTAACTTGGGTATGACACGATTTATTTAGTACAAATGGTTAGGTCGATTTAAGGAAAACATTAGTTAGAATTAGGTCGTTTTCGATAAAGTTGGGATGGTAGTTACATTGGGAGTTGCAAAGTCTTGCTTTTGATGAAGTTTTGTGTATGGTTAGATGGGAAGGGATTATGAAAGAAGCTTGTTACAACAGAAATTTAAAGTGGCAATTCAGTAATAAACTATTTTAGTAGTGAGTCATTTAAGATAATGGTATAAAGAGTTCGTTTCCAGAGTTGAATTTCAGAGAATTTAGCTCCAAAGAGTTTGGTTAGAGCTTTTTCCTCGGCTACCCGTTGTACCTTTTCTTGAACGCTTTTCCGCAAAGATGTTCATGACACTTGCAGTTATTTCAAACGAAGAGGTAAACGCTGTAAACAATGTTCTTGACATAAACCCCAAAAAAAGAAGTCGATTGGTGTTAAATTCGGATTTCTCGTGGGTTAACCACAAAACACATTGCGCTATCTCCTGATCGGTTGCCATTGAACTGGCGTAAAGCTGAAACGAAGACTTCTTCAACCTTGCATTGTTGCTACATAATGTTCATAGCCAAGGTTGCGTAACAATACATTTAAAAATCTTGGGCAGTGGCCTAGTTGTTTGAAAAATATATATATATTGCGTTTCCTTATTTCCTTTTAGAATTATGATCTTTCGATATATGTCTATGACCCTGTACTCTTTTGCTTAATAATTCATTGTATTCGCGTATCTAAACACTCGCATAAATATTTAGTGTTCTGAAAAAATATTTTGTTTTGATAATTGCTTTTTAACACTTTCCAATAAAGTTGAAAAGTGTTTGATACTTCGGCTTGTCTGTCTGTTCATCTGTCCGCGTTCTAATTCCCGTAAATATTCATGGAATTCCTTGAACTGATATATGTTGGTCAAATTCACTATGGGATGTTTCCTATTGAAAATGGGGTAAATACCACCACTGGTTTGTCTATAGGGACACCTGAAAGAATTTTAATGCATTGCGTCCTATGAGAGGTATTTCTATAAATCATATTTTAAATCTTTTATTTCCCGCAAATCATAATGAAATTGACATTAACAATACATAAGCATAAGGAAATGTTTTCTATAGAGTGTAGTATGATTAGAAATAAGATTTACAGGGCCACACAAAATATTCAATTACATTAATGGCTATAATTGCGGACATCACTGGAATTTCATTTTCGTTTGCATAAATCATTTTCAACAATTTCTAACGATATTTAAGAGTAATTATGATATGAATTCGTTAATGTCTGTCTTTCCGCTTTCAAACTTCCCTGTATATTCACGGAATGAGTTGTAACGAATATACGTTATTCAAGTTCATTATGGAATGTTCCCGATTTAAAATGGGGTGAATACAATCATTAGTTTATGTACAGGGACACACCAAAATATTCGAAAGCATTGCGTTCTATGAGAGTAATTTCTATAAATGACATTTTAATATTTTTATTTTGTACAAATCATAATGAATTTGACACGTATCATTCATGCGCACAAGGAATGTTTTCTGTAGACTAAAGTAAAGATTAGCATTAAGGTTTATCAGGGTCATGCAAAAATATTCTGCTATATTAAAAGCTACAATTAGAAATTTCTGGAATTGAATTTTCTTTTGTGTTAAGCATTTTTTTATACTTTCCAACAATATTTACAAGCGGTTCTGGATTCAGATAGTTTGTCTTAGTTTGTCTGTCTGTATTTTACTCCCGCCTATCCGTTGTGTAATAGCGTAGGCAAAATATGTAGTATGTTAAATGATACGACAAGTGCGTACATTTGGAAAGTGTTAATAATCTATTTGAACCGCATGATATTTCGTTATTTTTGTTTATGTATGAAAATGTAGCCACACATTTTTAAAACCATCGGTTTTTAATTCATTATTATTTAGTGATTTAAGATTGAAATGATAAAATTTATATTAAGGTGCCTTTAAAAAGCAATTTTTGGTCAAAAATCCGATTTTCTATTTTCGATTTAGTATGAAAGCCTGACATTTTAGCTTTCTAAATCAGTTCGAATTTTGTTTCTATCTTGCTTAGAACTTGAGTTACAGGCATTTTAATATTAGTCAACTGCAAGTTTTTGAAACCAGAAGTGACCCTAAATATTTGTTTACATAAATGTTTTACTCAATATAAGCATCCAAATTTGTTACTGAATATAAAATGAATTTAAAACAGAAAATGAAAAACTTTGAAATAAATCAAAACTTTTTAAAATATTTTTTTATTTAATAGGTGAAATTTGGTTTTTATTATGTTTTCTGTTTTTTCTCAAAATGAAATTTTTAACATTTTTCTTTATCGCAAAACTTTGTAACTCCAAAAATTACCATTGGAACATTATGAAACTTTGACAAAATACTCTAGAGAAGTTGTTTTAGGGATTGAACTACGATAATGAATCTAGCTAAATTATTATTATTATTATTATTATTATTATTATCGATAGAAGTTATGAACTGTCATGTAAATTCAGGATTTTTTCAGCATGTAAAAATGTTATCGTCTCTAAAATATTAAATAACATGGTTATAGTTTTGATAGTAAATCACTCCCTTAAGAACCTTTCAATAATCTAAATAAAATTTACAGAATAAAAATATCTTTATTTAAATTTGACTTATGATGTTTTGAAAAAGTTCTCTTTATTTCGCAAATTTTATGTATAGTTTGAGCCTAAATATCAAAATATTTTAAAATTTGCATATTTTTTCATGTTATTCATTGTATTTAACTATATTATACTACATAATGCACATAAATAGGAAATTTTTCAATTATTAAAAAAAATCCCTTCCGACAGTAGGCAGGCACCGTAATTAGTTCAGAGAAGAATAACCCTATGAATTTCGATATATATATGAATCACTTTTCCGATCTTAGTTATAGTATTTTATTATCATTAACATTAATGTTATTCCGCTAACAAAAAAAGAAAAAATCTCTCACGTTTCAGCTAAGACATTTTCACGAAGGAAAAGAAAAAGAGAATGAATTATGTTGATTTAATGACAGTTATGACAGTACATTCAGGGAAACAAGAATAACCGTCACCCTATCTCTTAGCATGTTGTCATTACGTGTTTGACTCCATAACCCTACGACTCTTCAAATGTCGCAGAATCTTTTTTTAACCGGAAATATAAATAAATAAAAATCAAGCTACATTGCTCGAAACGTTCCAACACACATGTATTTAAGAAGAAAAATTTAAAAAAAAATGACGCGTGCAAGTCGTGAGGTACTTTAACAACTTCTTCTTAATAGCTTAAATGCTTGTTAGTGATATGGAAAAAGTAAATTAAGTTGACAGTACGTGATACGCGCAAAAAAGTAAATTGAGTAGAATACCTACGTTTAAAGGGAATGAAATGTAAATGGTGCGACCAGATGTTTTATATTTTAATGGGTATATAATACATGTAAAAAAAAAAAAAAAAATATGTTTTGGAAAAAATTGTTAGAGTTATTTAAGGAAAATTATATAGAACGGATTAAATAAGTGTATTTCAATCTTTTGAAGTTAAAGGATTACTTCGAAAATTGCAAATGATTGTAAATTTTTCTTACAGTTGTTTTCGTAAATATTTAGTTGGAGTCATTTTTATTTACACACATTTTAATTTTTAGACATACTGCATTGATAAATGTCACTACATTGAATTCTAAGATAACACAATATCTATACTTACAGAGAGGCAAACCCCATTTCATTCTAGGGGAAAATTGTTCATCGAACTTGTATACAAACATAATATAAAAAATAATTTTTTGGAAAAGAAGAAGTATTCTTCGACCACATTTCATGGAACCATTTGTGCAAGTGCTAACTCAACGAGTCCAATGCTGAAATAGGGGTGACAGTCATCTGACTCAGAGAAAATGAGCAATAATACAGAGCGCGGAATTACTGGATGTTCTCCAAACTTTGAACTGTCAGTCAAGCTGGCATCCCTCCAACATTTTGGACGCGTTCTCACAGCTAGTTTTAGGATATGTGGCTGCACTGTATTTCCACTGTTATGAAATTTCTGAAATTGCAAAAGGAGTATGGGTAAATACACTAGATCTTGAGTAATTTTTATAAACAAATTTTCACGCGTAATAACGTGAGATTTGAATAGGAGCGAGGATAAAGAAAGTGTCCTTTTAATAAAAAAATGTTAGAAATTTATTTATTTATTTATTTTTGGCAAATTAAAGTTTCTGAATGAAGAAGAAGAAGAATTTTGCAAGGAAACACCGCTATTTTAAAATCATGCAGTAATGTTTCAGATGTAAATAAATAACTACCGCTTATCACCAGTTAAAAGAAATTAAAAAATAATTGTTGTTTTTCTACTGCACTTGCGTCTAATTTATCTTCATCATTTAACACATATTTTTGTGCAGTTGTACTACAATGTAGTGAAAATTTTAACTGGTGCTAATATATATATATAATATTATTTAAAATTGACTTCCAGTTTAACGAATTAATTGCGTTCTGAAATGTAATGGGTTGTAGTACTAGAAAACTGTAGGTAAATTTGTTACTTTGGTCTGTGGACGCCATAGTTCCTAGGGAAATCATCGGGTTACGAAACCAAAGGTTGTAAAATTGAAAAGTCAAGTTGCTTAAAAATCTTTTTTATTAAACTTTACAACAGTTTTTCCCCCTCACTCTTTGTATATTGTATTTATGTTGTTCATAATTAAATTTTTAGAAGTTTCACATTCTGTGATACTATGTTCGAGAAAATTCACTATAAAAGCTATTGCTGATGTAACATTCAAATTAAGGGTATACACAGCCTATTCAAAAATTGCACAAAGACAAAATACCACATAGGATATACTTGCATTTCATAAGATGCTTTTACATAGTCTTATTTAAATTCAGTATAATACTTAGAATGAATACACAGCTCCATTAACATACTGGCATTCCTAGATTCCAACACAATTGAGTTCTGACGTCATCGTTCTATCAACTGGTACCGCTGTCCCTTGTTCTTTATTTTCAACTTGAGGAACAAAATGTAATTTGTGAGGATTAAACAAGTAAATACGGGAATGATTGGTTCACATTATCTTACATTGAAAAAAAAAAAAAAAATTGAAAATCAGGCTTACTAAAGGTGCACTTGGACAGCTCGAGGGGTATGTTCGTGTCGAATCACGTGACTGTCGGAGCTACGGTCTTTTCGCTACGCTAGTCACAGACACGGACACACACACAGACATTGTTTTTTATACACATACTTGCCAACCATCTCATTAATAACCGTACAATTGTTAACGCCCCTTTTCTCACACCACTATATTTTTAGAGTTATTCTCTCCAAAGGTTGTTACGATTAAATAAGACTAAAATTACTCTAAGAAATTACTGGTGTGAAAAAAAAAGGCGGGTACTAAAAATTGTACGGTTCATAATGAGATGGTCGGCAAGTATGTATACATATAAAGAATATGGGTGTGTGTAATATGTAAGGGGGGCTGTAGCCCCCCCCCTCACACAGCATTATTTGTCAAATAAAGCTGTTCCGAAGTCTAATTTGAATTGTTTTGTTTAACATAACTTTATGTAAGAGTATCTATATTACCCCTTAATCAATAACCTGTATTTATAGTAATGAAATTTATTTATAGTAATGAAAATAGTAAGAGAAATTCCAATCTGTACTTATAATATTAAGATGCAGGTTAAGAGAATGTGTAAGTGCCAAACCAGATTTTTTTTTTTTTTCGATGACTATGCTATTCTTCTGTTAAAAAATTGCTACTTAACTTAATTGAAAAGTTACTACTTCAATAAGAAAATTCAATGATATTCACAAAGGTTGTTAAAATAATATTTTACTTATTTTCGCACCATTGTCTTTAATTCCTTTTTATGTAAACAGATGTAATTTATCATATAAGCTTTATTCTATCGTTTAGATCTTGCAAATAAAATACAACTTTAAAAACTATATACTTACAATCTGTGATAATTTAATTTAGAGTTTATAAAATTTTAAGACTTTTATGTAGTTTCCAGTTAATTATTATATTTAAATCATCATATTTATATTATAGGACCAGGTGACAAGCGAAACCATTGTTAATCAATTCGTTCGTAGAGCTATTTGCCAATCACGAATTCCAAACCAAATATTATTCCCTATAATCTATATTTAACAGATTCTCCCGATATTACCAACCTCCTTAACAAACATTCCTTACAATTAATCCAAGTATCTGTTTGATGTCATACTCATTTTCACGTTTGAATCACTCACAGCAAAAACATTCAGTGCATCCCATATTCAGTAGATTTGTTCAGATATTATTGTTTAGATATTATTGAACGTTAAAGAATAGCCATTCTGTTGAATTATTGAACTATTAGAACACAGAATTACTGATCAAATTTTTACTCTATTCAAATTTCAAGCATAACAAAAAGTTCGGAGAACGTAGCGCTATTCGTTCGAATAAATAGAAAAACACAAATTATCAGGTTTAACAAAGATGTTTTTTGAGAATTTGTTTATTTTTTACCATGTTTATATTAACTTCGATTCTTGTTTGTTTGTTTAGTACGAGGGTTGCTATTTATATTTCTGGCCTTGGCAACAGTAAGTGTTGCTAGGCGACCGCAGACGATTTTAATCGAAAGTTTGATATTTTTAAACGTAAATTCAGCAGACGATTTACCATTATAGCTTTATTTGTGTTGTTGACAGTAAATTGAAAAGTTCTTCTCTTTCAAAAAATGGAATTGAATCGTGAAAATTTTCGTGCGATTATTTTTCATAACTTTCGACGTGGATTGTCAAGACAAGAGTGCTTCGATGAACTTAATTCTTTATACAGCGATAAAGCGCCATCCTACAGCACTGTAAAAAATTGGTATAACGAATTTAATCGTGGTCGATGTTCGATCCAGGACGAATCCCGTGCAGATCGTCCAAAATCCGTTGTTGTGCCAGAAAAGATCGATGCTGTGCTTGAACTGATAAAGCAAGATCGTCATGTGACATACCGTGAGATTGAGGCGTCTTTGGACATTAGTATGACTAGCATCAATAAAATATTGCATGAACATTTGAGCGTAAAAAAAATTTGTTCGCGTTGGATCCCGCATAATCTGACAAACGCTCAAAAAAAGGCTCGTGTCGATTGGTGCAAGGAAATGTTGGAAAAATACGTTCAAGGTACATCAAAGGCTGTGTATAACATCTACACAGGTGACGAATCATGGATCTATGCATATGAGCCGGAAACAAAACAGCAATCAACTGTATGGGTCTTCCAAGGCGAGGCAAAACCAACAAAAGTTGTTCGAGGAAGAAGCACATCGAAACAAATGATTGCCTGTTTCTTCGGCATTAACGGTCATGTGGCAACAGTGGCGTTAGAGCAACGCAGGACGGTCAATTCTGAATGGTACACGACCATTTGTTTGTCAGAAGTCATCGGAGAAATTCGAAAAAAGCAGAAGAACAGGCGAATCATTCTTCATCATGACAATGCGAGCTCTCACACATCGACTCAAACAAATGCATTTCTGACTGAGCGAAAGATCGAACTGATGGGTCATCCACCGTACAGCCCTGATTTGGCACCCAATGACTTCTTCTTATTCCCACACATCAAAAATAAATTACGTGGACAACGATTTTCGACCCCCGAAGAAGCGGTTGATGCATTCAAAACGCATGTTTTGGAGTTACCTCAATCGGACTGGAAAAAGTGCTTTGAAAATTGGTTCAAACGCATGCAAAAGTGTATTGATCATCATGGAGAATATTTTGAAAAACAATAAAACCAATTTCGATCCTACATATTTGTTTTTTCATTATTAGGCCAGAAATATAAATAGCAACCCTCGTACAAATCTTGCAATCGATTTTTAACTAACTTCCCGACTAGCTAGATATTTGAAACTTTCAGGATAGCTCAAAACACGGTGACAATACTTTTTTTTAAATACTTTTAGCGAACTGTTTCAGGTCCCTACTACCTACGGCAGCGTTTATATGATTCATCAGAACATTTATTTAACTTCCTGACTAGTTAGACATTTGAAACTTTCAAAATAGTTCATAATACTAAGAAAATGCATTTTTTAAATACTTTTAGCCAACTGTTTCGGGTTCTTGCTGTCTTCGACATCGTTACCAGTACAAAGCTTGCAATCGATTTTTTACAAACTTCCCGACTAGTTAGACATTTGAAACTTTCAGGATAGTTCAGAACACGGTGACAATACATTTTTTCAATACGTTTACTCAACTGTTTCAGGCCCCTACTGCATTCGGCAACGTTTAAAAGATTCAACAGAAAATTTATTTAACTAACTTCTCGACTAGCTAGACATTTGAAATTTTCAGAATAGTTCAGAATATGGTGAAAATGCATTTTAAAATATTTTTAACCAAATGCCTCGGAACCCTGCTGCCTTCGGCAGCGTTACCAGTACAAAGCTTGCAATCAATTTTTAACTAACATCCCGGCTAGATAGCCATTTGAAACTTTTATAATAGCTTAAAACACGATAGGAATGAATTTGTTTAATACTTTTATCCACTTGCTCTGGGTTCCCGCTGCCTTCGGTAGCGTTTATATGATTCAACAGAAAATTTAAAAAAACATTGTATATAAAAAGTTTTATCTTGTAATTATTCAATATTCGTTATAATATTCCATGAAGGTAATTTTGATGGTAATTAAGCGTCATAGAACAATAATCAAGGAAGAAGGCGCATGTCAATACTCTAATGCTTACAAACTCCGACTAGCGAATTGCCACCAATTGGACTTATACGGGCCTATCTTTCTTGAAGTAGGGTATCCATCTTTAATGCATTTATCCCTGTTTGGCTTTTCTTTCTTTCCTTTATACAATGCGTTTTAATTATTTATGAATTTTATCATTATTTTCCCAGAACGGGGTGTGACAATAGATATATATATAATCATTCTATGCAGTACGTGCTCGAGCAGTAACGGTATTAAAGCAGAGGCGCCGAAGCTCCAAATCAAATTATTATTTAAAATAAAATGTGGTTAAAATATGATTTCGAAATTTAAAGTGCTTCTTATCATCCAATTGAGTTAAAATTTTGCATGCACATATAACTCCGATGGCAATACATGCTGAAGTAGGAGCCAATTTCCAAAGGGGCCTATGAGAGGCCCTGGGCCCTTAATAAATGAGACGATTCAAAAATTGCGCCAACATACTGCCAACCAATCAGATTGCAACATTGTTAGAACCCCAATACCCAGCATTCCTTGATTTAACAAACCAAAACCAGAAAACATACGCTCCATCTTGTACTATTATATATCTATGTTAAGGGTTCAATTTTACAGGTTGCCTAAAATTCGCACTATTTTTTGTACAGTATCACACACTCGAATGTATAATGGATTTAATATGTACATTCATGTATCACAATATATTACAAAAGCCATGAACGGATAAGCTAACATACAATATTAGCAGCAAAAAAAAAAAAAAAAAAAAAAAGGAGATTTAAAAGTTATTGACATAAGCATACAACGTGAGTTACAAGCCAAAACTGCAACCTATAAGTCAGAAGATACCATTAAAATGAATATAAATCTTTAAGTTACGGAACAGGTTATTTAATCCACTTGATTTACTGGTATACCACCAGACATAACACATTTGAAGATTAGTGTTCTTATTGATCTTCTTAGAAATATTGAATCACTCGTATGTCTAACAATACCAGATTAATACTCAAAAATTTGTTCAACCATGCTATCGATACAATTTCAATTGCTGATTTGGCATATGTTGTTACCACGCATGACTGTCAGTCTTGAATGTTAGACGCCCCGTGAAGAATGTTAAAAACGTTGCATGCTCCTGTGAAGAAAAACTGAGCAATTTGTGTATGACCCAAATGGAACCATTAAAATACATTCAAGAGCACTGGAAAGGTCTGGTCTTGAGGGTAACTAATTTCAGTTTAATTGATTATAATAGAATTTTTTCTATATCATTTTTATAAAAATATATCCTTGTGGTGCTTAATTCTTATAATCACTTTTAATATAATATACATGTAATAGATAATTTGTCCGATACAAGATTATTATAATATACAGGGTGCCATAATTAAACTTACAGTGCTTGCAGTGTTCTATAGCATGATCTAGTTGCAAGAATATGATCATAGGCCGTAAGGGTGAGAAAACATTTGTTTCGTCGCTGTACATGAGTCATAAATAAAATACACACCAAAAATTATACAGTGGAACCTCGTTAACGTGAATCTCGACGGGGATAAAAAAAAGTTGTTTATGTATCAGTAGTTCATGCTATCAGTAGCTAATCTACATATAACTAAACTAATCATCCTTTTAACGGGGTTTGCGGAAAAAGTTCATGCTAAAAGTAATTCACGTTAACAGTGTTCACGTTAACGAGGTTCGACTGTACGACTATTTCTGTATAGTGCTTAAACAAGCGTACCGATTTGCAAGTCAATTGAATGATTTTTGTGACCGCTGTTGCGATACATACAAATTCTGTCCATAGGTAGTAATGATAAGAAAAATTTTCGTGTATCCCTGTACACAAACTACAAGCAGAATACACATTCAAAACTATACAACATATTCTGTGTGGTGCATGACTAGGTGTACCATTTTACAAGCCAATAGGATGAGTTTTGTGGCCGTTATTGTGGCCTACAGAGCAGAGATACACAAACACGCAGCTTAGTTATGGCCATCCTGCACCAAAACACTAGTGAAAAAGAATATTATTATAAGTACCAATGTATGCGTTATAAAAAATAATGATTTTTTAGAACGTTAAGTACTATATGTACTTAAATATCGTCCAAAATTAATAACACACAGCACAACCTAAAATGCACTTCCATCAATTTTCAAGCATAGTCCCAGTATAATCTAATTCTTTTAGGTTGTACTGGGTTTTTTCTCCTTGTAAACGAATGTCGGATGACTTTCATACCATATTCTACTCAAAACATGCTTTTATGCATATGAAAAGTATATGTTCACTTCATTTGGTTTATTGCAGCCTATAGATGTTAAACTGTACTTACCTGTAATTTAGCCTATACAGGTGATGTATTTGAATTCTTCTGGATGTCCTTGTACATGATTTATGTGCTTGATGGCAACAAAAGTTTAGCATAGCATCGCCATATGATGCAGGTTTAGGATGATGAGTTTGGATTTTCAGTTACTACTTGTTCCTGAGATATACTGATAGCAGACACACAAACTAATCGTTAAAAACATGTTTTTTCTGCTTAGAGCATCTCAAAACGAGTAAGTACAACAAAAACTTATACTAACTAGTATGTTGTGGCCACCACAAGGCTTTCTTCTATATTTTCCTATACAAATTCACTCAGTAACAATATTAAAAAAAAAAAAAAAAAAAAAAAAAAAGTTTGTTTTTTTGGTTAAAAGTAAAAAAAAAAAATCGATACATTTGTTTTAAATTATCACAGATTTATAGTTCAACCATTCGTTTTAAAGGTATTGACGAGATCTTTCGAAAGATACCCATCTTGAAAATTTACCCCCCAAGCGATGCCCCCGCATGCACAGAATTTTTATCCTAGTTAACTACTACTATTATTAATAATAATATATATTAATTTATATTAATTTTACAATCACAAGTTAAAAATAACTCTCATTATGTATATTTATACGAAATTTTGTCCTATACGGCCATGTTAAAAATTTAGAAAAAATGTTATCACAGCGACACCTGTTGAGCGATTGATCTCCAAATGTAATCAGCACCAGTTTATGTCAGGGTGCAACTAAATACCAAGTTTGGTTAAATTTCATTCATTGGTTTGTGACATACAGTGTCCACAAAAAATCGTGATACACACAGACAGACAGACATTTTGTAAAAACTATCAATTCGTGTTCAGGACATCCCAAAACGTGTAAATCCATCAAAAAACTGAAGTCGAAAATTTTCACGAATCCAATACTTTCTATGTATTACGTATAGAAGAAAGTAAAAATACCTAAGATCAATGCTTCCTTTACCATATAAGTAAAAATCTCAAATTTTATAATTCCAATTGGCACCACTCGGGCAAAAAGGGCTAAGCTACTTTTCTTGTAAATCAAGAATTTTCATAATAAAATTTTGAAAATTTGTGTTAACTATTATTAAAAATTTTAATTTATGCTATTTTTACTAGCGATATATAAATTAATTTTATATGATTGTCAATTATGACTATACAAATATATTAAAACAGGAATAAACTACTACGTCTGAAACGCCAAAGAAAAATATTTGAGATGCATGCAGCTGTTTCGGTAGCCTTAAGCGTACCGTCTTCAGTGCAAAAAGAATTCTGAATCTGGAGAAGTGCTCTTATATATAGGAGAGGGACCGGATTTAGTTCAACCAATAGGATTACGGAAGATGTGGGGAGTGTGGCCAATAGGAATTAAGGAATGTGTAGCTGTGTAAACAGTAGAAAAATTAAGGAAATGTGGACTGAATGTAAAATTTCGTCTAAAAGAACATATGAATTACGTCCGCAAACAAGAAACCAATAAATCGGCTATTTCTAAACATTGCTAAATTTTACATTCAGTCCACATTTCCTTAATTTTTCTACTGTTTACACAGCTACACATTCCTTAATTCCTATTGGCCACACTCCCCACCTCTTCCGTAATCCTATTGGTTGAACTAAATCTGGTCCCTCTCCTATATATACGAGTACTTCTCCAGATTCAGAATTCTTTTTGCACTGAAGACGGTACGCTTTAGGCTACCGAAACAGCTGTATGCACCTCAATAATTTTTCTTTGGCGTTTCTAACGTAGTAGTTTATTCCTGTTTTAATATTCCAACGCCAAGTCTCCTGCTATTATACAAATATATGGTATTTTTAACACGATTTCTACCATAAAACTAGCATTTACATACTGATTCTCATTCCTTTATGTTTTTATCCTTTAATGCGTCAAACAGGTATAGAAAATTTACTATCGGAAATATATTTCTAATTGAAAAATAAATAAATCAAACCGCTAAATGTATTTTTTGTTGACTGCAGCTGAATTGAAGGGTCATATATCTAATACAAAGGGTATGCAACAAACAAAATCGATAAGAAGTGGAATCCAAATCTTTAAAAACATAGAACAAAATACCGAAATTCAAAATCAGCAGATTTTTGACCGTTGGGAATGGCCATAATTGCAGATGCAGGCAATTATTTGACTTTCGTTTTTGAAATTTATTTATTTTCAATATTTGGTAATACAATGTTATTGAAAATTTTATGTTTATACCGAAGAAGAAATAGATTTTTCTTTTACAAATTTTCTTAAAAATAATTTAATAAATTTACACCAAATTTATCTTTTTCCTTTTCTAAAATGTTATAGTAATTAAGAAGTTATAAAAATGAAATCTAATTATTTTTACTATAAATTTTTATTATGATTAATTTAAGTAAGCTTAACTTATTGATTTTTTTTTTTAAATATTATAGACTGTAACTAATAATTAAAAAAGAAAAAATCTGGAGTGACTCCACTCGACTTTCCGAACATTGAGTAATTAAGAGTTTTGTAGATAAAGTAAAGAAAGAGGAGTTGCTAAACAAACAAAAGAGATAAAACCATAATAAAGTGTTTGAGTATTTTTCTCCATGTATTACACGATGTTTTATTTAACGCTACTGAACGTTGAGCCCATAGATCATAACGATAAAGAATTTTCGTTGTGTCCCTGTAAAAAACCTATAAATGCTAGATTCACCAAATTGCTTATAGTTAGTGCAACAGTGATTTATAATATTCATATAAATTTTCAGCTCAATTTAATAAGGCGTTTAGATGCTATCGCACTTTTAACTAGTATGTTGTGGCCACCACATGACTTTCTTCTATATTTTCTTATACAAATTCACTCAGTAAAAATAATTTATTAAAATTATTATTTAAAAAAATTATCTTCCATGATAATGCAGATGATTTCCATATTAGAGAAGTAGTATAACACTAAATATCCAAAAAAAAGTCAATTTTATTGTCAATATAACATTAAAAAAAAATCGATAATTTCATTTTAAATTATCGCAGATGTGTGGTTCAAACATTCGTTTTAAAGGTACTGGCGAGCTCTTTTGAAAGATACCCATCAGGAAAATTTACTCCCCTCGAGGGGGGAATCCCCCCCCCCACACGAGGGGGGGGGGGAGGCGAGGCTCCTACACATACAAAAAAAAATCCAGTTGACTATCTCTATTATAAATAATTCTGGTAAATATCATAATGATTATTAAAAAATAATTCTCTTTATGCACATTTATACAAAATTTTGTAGTATACCACCATGTTAAAAATTTAGGAAAAGCGGGATGGCAACGCAACCTGTAAGACAATTTTTACCAAAAGTTGATAGGCACTAATTTATGTCAAGGTGCAACTACATACTAATTTGTATGAAATTCTGTGCAGTAGTTCCTGAGATACAGTTGCCACAAAAGTTTGTCTCACACACGCAGAGACTGACAGGCAAACAGACTGACATTTTCTAAAAATGGTCAAATCGTGTTCTACAGCTCTCAAAACATGTAAATCCATCAAAAACCCGAGGTCGAAAATTTTTACGAATCCAATACTTTCTTCTATTGAATATAGAAGAAAGTAAAAATTTGGTCCCACAGGCCATAAAGATAAAGAATTTTTCTTTGTGTCCCTGTAAAAAAACTGTAAGTGCTAAATTCCCCAAAATCTATATAGTTCGTGCAACTGTGACCTATAACATGCGTACAAATTTTTTGTTCAGATTAAATAAGCGTTTAGACGCTATCGCACTTTTAAAAATTTGGCCCCATAGGCCATAATGATAAAGAATTTTTCTTTGTGCCCCCCAATGATCAATCTATATATTATTACTATATCTATGGGAAAAAGTGATTTATTTTTTTCAGTTCCTTTTATTAGTTCACACTCTCCCTATATATATTTTGTACAAATCTTGCAATCGAATTTTAACTAATTTCCCGACTAGCTAGAAATTTGAAACTTTCATGATTACTCAGAACACGGTGACAACACAATACTTCGAAGTCCGATTTTCGAATTTTTTATTGGTTTTCTTATAATTAATTAAAATAGGAAAATAATAACATCCTAATAGCGGTAAAATAGCTATTAAAGTATTAGCTATAATTTAATTGTTGCCAAAAAAAATTACGCGTTCTTTTTCTTTCGACATAAAAATAAATACATTTAATTAAACGTGAACATTAAAAAATTATAAAAGTAAAATTATGCATCTCACAAAAATGGACGTCATTATCACTTTAAAAATTTTATGCACATTAATAAGAGCTCTATGATTCATCAGAAAATTTAAAACATCGTATATAAAAAGTTTTTTTTATCTTATAATTATTTTTATTTCATTTTGCACGCTCGCTTTTTATTTCCTAATTCAAAATTATTAAAAAAAAATTTTTTTTTCGATAGTGTTTGTAAGTAGGAATTGACTTTAAAAATTTTTCTTTTATAATACTTGTAATATTGTTGGTGATTTCCGGTGGTTATTGATTTTAAATGAAGAAAATTTGCTTGCCCAACCCGTTGACTACTCGGCGTGGGAAAGCCAGCGTATACGCGGCAGTGTTCAATTACATCAAGCAGTGAAATGCACCAAAAAATGGCAGTGAAAGGTAATATATAGAAATACTGTAATAATTCTTCATAAATTTTAAAAAATAACAATTGTTTGGATTCTAACTAACACGCGACCCACCATCAGCGAAAACAAAAGCACGAGTGTAGCCATAGATTGCCGTTTTTTATACTATATTCGTGTCTATTATATTCGCCTGCTGATGGTTTGTGGTATTATTTCGTCACGAAACAGTTGTTGCGAGTTTTTGAAATTTTGGTGTTTGATTAATGATATTTTTACTTAGGGTGTATTTAGTTTCATCAGACATGCAATATATTATAAACTAGTCGCCTTCGGCGACCAACTGGTTCGCGATCCTTGAAAAATCCGACTTTATAAAACTCCCGCTCGGTGCCCCTGCAGCGCCTTTTTCCCGTTTCAGGTCTTACATCAGCTTATTGACATATAGTGAAAATAGCTTTGTCCCGCTCGGTGGCGACTGTGGCGCCTTATCCCCGTTTTAGAACATGCAACACCTTCCTCGCTCATTAGAATTTAAAATATTGAAATTTTAAAATATTACAGCACCATCTGGCGGTAGAATTTTCTGTCATCTACTGTTCAATTCCAAATCAACAAAGCTTTTAAATGATTTATTACTTATGAAATTATTTTAATTAGTCGCTGATATACAAAAGAAAACCGATTCAAGAGACCTCAAACCGTGTAAATCAGGGGAAATCTCGAATTCCATTTTCGATAATATAAATGTACTTTAAAATATCTTTCGAATGGTGCGTTAAAAATAATATAATCATAATTAGAATTTGAAATTTTGAAATATTACAGCGCCATCTGGCGGTAAAAATTTCTGTATTCTACTGTTTAATTCCAAATCAACAAAGCTTTCAAATGATGTATTACTATTAGTAGCTGAGATACAAAAGAATACCGATTCAGGACACCTCAA
Organism: Salticus scenicus; assembly: GCA_963930645.1. Classification (NCBI taxonomy): domain Eukaryota; kingdom Metazoa; phylum Arthropoda; class Arachnida; order Araneae; family Salticidae; genus Salticus; species Salticus scenicus. The sequence continues at coordinate 296,809,121 of OZ005653.1, forward strand.
AACCAGTAAATTGGGTGAAATCTCGAATTGCACTTTCGATAATATAAAAGAACTTTAAAATATCTTTCGAATGATGTATTAAAAATAATTTAATCATAATTAGAATTTGAAATACGCGTATTAGAATAAAATTCAATTTGCAATTAAAATGTAAATTTTTTGTTTATTCTCCGAAATCGATGAAATTTGAACGGCAACTTCGTCTTGTGATGAAAACTCTTGTAGTAAGTCTTTTGTGCGACAAAGGAAATTGGAAGAATATTGAAATTTGCAATTTTTATTCCCAATACAAGAAAATGTGATCTCAGTCAGTAAAAGATTATTTTTCTTTTGCCAGACTTTTCAGATATCGTTTACTCTGTGAATGGGAGTTGCCATGGTAACCCAATCCAAATACATGAAGTTTTACGATTCGAATGGATCCAGAACGCCGTATGCAATGGTTTCGTGCATAAAATAAAAAAAATTTGTAACTCATTCTGTTTTTGAAAAAATCTTTAAATCTTTTGAGATGTGAATCATCTAACCGAGATCTATATACAAAAAAAAAAAAAAAAAAAAGAAATGATTTATTTCTAAAAGATTTTGAGTTATAAAATGTTTTGTGAAAACATCGATGTTTCGTAAAATCTAAAAATATGGATCGCTAATCCGTATTTTGTTAAAATGTTTATATGGTTCGAAAGAGGATTAAATGAGCTTTCCAAATATACGAATTGTTAAGAAATGGAACAGTTACTCGGTCGTACAGGGTGATTAAAAAAAACGATCGAGAAAAAGAGAAATTTTGGACCCTTTTTAAAACTTTTTTTTTAAATATAAAAAATCCGTATTTAAAAAAAAAAAAAAAAATTACCGTAAGAATCTGTAATAAATGCTTTTTCTCGTGGTACAGGTGTATTTTCAATATCTGCAACCGCTAATCTGGGATGACTTTACAAAAACGCGCCAAATTTTCTCTTTGTGTTTCTTCTTTTGAGGAACGCGCTGAATTCTACTTGGAGGGCAGAAAATACGATCCGCTCGCTTTTTAATTAGACATTGATCGACGTTTTAGTTAATATCTCCGGACCTAATTAAAAATTTTAAATTCTGTTTTCAGGAACCCCTCGGGAAGGCTTCTGAGCACCCTCATGTCAAATATTGTACTTCCGCGTTCAGTAGGGGCTGAACGTATAGATGCACAGACAGACAGACAGACAAAGAGACAGACAGACATCCTCTTTTATTATTATAGATAGATAATACTGATTTAGCAAATGATAACGCTGCTAAAAGTACAAAGAATTCTATTATATTAAATTTATTATAGAAGAGCTATTATTTGTATAGCCCTAAATTTAGTTTGCAGTATAGATATACATATATATTGTCAATATGTTATTTCAAGAACTATGAATGGCTTTTACTCTATTTTTAATGTATATATATATATATATATATATATATATATATATATATATATATATATACACACACACATTGGTGTTCAAAATTTAAGCAACAATCTGTTTTTTCGTTTTCTTCTTTTGCGCATATTTTTTAAACAAATAAACATGAACATAAAATTTAGATGGCATGTTCGTTATCATACCATTAATCGAATTTTATACAATTTTAGCAAGAGTAATAATTTTTAAACTAATAATTATTCATTTTATTGAAAAGTATGCTTTGGAAAAAAGGAAAAATTTCAAAAATTTTAGAAAAGAAAACTTAATGAAAAGTGGTGTTAAGGATGCATTATAAATAGATAAAGACGCACATGCCTGGAAATGTTACTCTAAATCTCAATTTTTCTTTCTGTATTAATTTTATTTTACTTTTATAATAGATTTTAATATATATATATAATTAATATTTTGTAAACTATGAGCATCACCAGAATAATAAAAATGTCGATAAATAGTTTTATAATGAACATCTTATCCAATTTTCATGTTTGTATGTATATTTTTTAAAAAGTTATTCACATGCGAAAAAAAAAGAAGAAACAGAAATGTGAATACAGGTACAAAGGTCCGGTTTTAATCTAACACATGCATGCATGTGCGTCTTCATCTATCTGTAATGCATCCTTATGGCCATTTTTCATTAATTTTTCCTTTCTAAAATTGTTAAAAGTTTTCATTTTTTCCAAAACTTTATTTTGAGAAAAAATGAATATTTACTACCTTAAAAATTATTACTCATGTTAAAGTTATGTAAAATGCGGTTAATTATATAACAAACATGCCATCCAAATTTTATGTTCATATGTTTATTAGTTTAAAAATTAGGAGCTAACGAAGAAAACGAGAAAACGGATTGTTGCTTAAATTTTGAACAGCAGTGTGCAGATATATATATATACACATAATATATGTAATTTTTCTTATTTTAGTTACTTAGTAATCTAGTTAGGATCTTGTAGATTACTGGGACAATTTAATAATCTATTTATTTTGTATCATACTTCTTTTTGTTGTTATATATACATATATCTGTACATCGTAGGTAAAAGACAGCATGTTCATTTTTTTTTATGAAAAGAGTTTGTACCAAAAAAGTATTATTGGATACAGTGTTTTCATGTAGTACATTATGATTTTAATACTGCGTTAAAGATCCATAAAGGGATTACCTATAGTAGCGAAGAAACTTGCAAAAATTTTAAAAATATTGCTGAAAAAATAAAAAAGTCGCTCTCTTGAAAAATTGCATTTTTGGACTTGGTGTCTTTACCTCCGGTGTACAGGTATGTATATATATAATCTTTCTGCCCATCTACTTGTCTGTTCGTCTGCCTGCCACAAGCGTCCGTGAACATTTTCAGAAATTTTAAAAAATTATATATGTTAATCAAGTTCACCATAGAATGTTAAAATGATACTAATAGGTCCTGTTCATCTCCGCACAGAGATAACCCCCCAAAAATGCCAAATCATTGCGTTTCAGGACAGACATTTTTAGAAATCACATTTAAATAAATTTCTACTGAAATAATTGTATAGAATTTGACATTTAATGTTAATATGGTGAAATAATGCTTTGTATAGAGTATGATATGGTGAACCTGCAGATTTACAGAACTACACTAAAATATTCAGATATATTACTGTCTCGAATTAGAAACTAAGGCCTGCATTTTCTTTTGCGTTAAGCATTTTTAACACTTTCCGAGAATGTTTTGGGGCAGAGTCTCTGAACAAAAACGAAACTGTAAAAAAAAAAAAAAAAAAAAAAAAAATTTTTTTTTTTTTTTTTTTTACAAAAATTTTTAGTAAGAGATTGTTTTGATTATTAAGGGAGTCCGGGACACCAAAATTGACCAAAAAAAGGAATTTTTGTTGTATTCTTTTAGAAAAAAACTTCACACTTTTCTGAATCGAATGCAGCAAACCGCATGTTTCTCCGGCAAGTCGTTAAAAAGATATAGCATTGTTTGTATTATTATTATTATTATTACTGCTAGAGGCCTATTTCAGTCGGTACAGTTGTCGAATTTTTATAATACACTCTTAATAGTGCTAAGGGCCTATTTCAGTCGGTTTATTGAATGGGGATTTATTGAATGAAGTCCCCCCAAGGCACAACTTTGACATGAGTCCCCCCCCCCAGGCACAACTTTGACATGAGTCCCCCCCAAGGTACAACTTTGACATGAGTCCCCCCAAGGCCCAACTTTGACATGAGTCCTCCCAAGGCCCAACCCCCCCCCCCCCCCCAAGATACAACTTTGACATGAGTCCCCCCCCCAAGGCACACCTTTGACATGAGTCCCCCCCCAAGGCACACCTCCCCCTCATTGGGAAAAAGAGAAAAAACGTTGTTTTGCGGCTATAAGACAGTTTGGACTTCCAACGTTATTTGTTACAGTATCTGCAGCTGAAACACATTGGTTTGATTTAATGAAAATTTTATCATGGAATTTAGATCGTCACGAATTAACTAAAGAAGAATTTGTCGATATTAACAAGTTTAGCAGTAGGCCTCTGGCACTAAATTAAAATCTGTCAATGTCAGATTTTCATGTTTTAAATAATGAAATAATGTCGTGTCTGTATAATTTTTTTTTTTTTTTTTTATTATTATTATTGGTATTTTTACATTCATTACCCTACTACCGTAGGTAATGGAAGTATTGTATTCGGTCTGAAAATTCGATATCGGGTTTTCACCTGATTTACACGTTTTAAGGTCCCCTGAGTCCAAAAAAGTGGTTTTTGGCAATTGGTCAGTGTGTATGTATGTGTGTGTATGTATGTATGTATGTATGTATGTATGTGTAGAATCTTCTGGCTATTATAGCTTAGAAACTAATAAAGATAGAGCTACGAAACTTTAGAATTGAAATACGTCTGGTGTACAGATGAAATTTCCAAATTTTGGTGAAAATTGAAAAACCGGAAGTGGGACATTGGAAACCGGAAGTGGGACCGTAAGTCCGTATCTCAAAAACGGCTCTAACGATTTTCTTCAAACTTGCTATATAAACACTCTATTAGATGTCCTTTCGAATGATATAGTTGGTTGGTTCAGGAAAATTGATAGGCGTCCTTTATAAATAGCTGAATTTCAGGCCTCGCAAAGGCGTTCCTTTAAAAACGGTTGTACGGATTTTTTTCAAACTCGCCATTTTAACTCACTTTTAAATATGCTTTTGTATGTAATTATTTTTTTCCTGTCAATAATTGAGTTTAACCGTAAGTGGGACATCGGAAACCGGAAGTGGGACCGTAAGTCCGTATCTCAAAAACGGCTCTAACGATTTTCTTCAAATTTGCTATATAAACACTCTATTAGATGTCCTTTCGAATTATATAGTTGGTTAGTTCAGGAAAATTGATAGGCGTCCTGTATAAATAGCTCAATTTCAGGTCTCCCAAGGGCGTTTCTTTAAAAACAGCTGTACGGATTTTTTTCAAACTCGCCATATTAACTCACTTTTAAATATCCTTTTGTATGTAATTATTATTTTACGGTCAATAATTGATTTTTTGCAAAAGTTGGTATCTCAAAAACGGCTCTAACGATTTTCTCTTTAGTTCACTTTTATGTTTTCTGATCGCATTATCTCTCAAAAATGCATATAATATGTGTAATAGTGGGTAATGGAAGTCGTGTGGTTGTTTCACACCAGATTTTTCTAATTGTTAGAAACAGGATTTAACCTGAC
>OZ005653.1:296814478-296914478 GCA_963930645.1 Salticus scenicus
AAATAATCGCCTTTAGCATTTTAGCTAAAATGTCTAAAAAGTATTTTAGTGTTTTCTTTTCTTTCTGTTTTTTAGTTAATGTGTGTGTGTGTGTGGAAGGGGGGGGGGAGGATTTATAAATTTCATTACTTTGCAAAAACTAAAATCTAAAATTAAGCATTTTACAAAATGCAGTTTAAACCTTGGTTGTAAATATTTAACTTCAGTTTACTTCTATATGTATTACAATATCATTTACCTGTGTAGATATAAATATTGGATAAAAAAAAATTATATTTTATTTGATGCAGCATTAAATATATCATCAAATTTTATTAATTTAAAATTTAAAACTGCCATATCAACTTTGTACGTATTAAAATATATGATAAACATCCGTATACTGCATAAATATGTCTGTTTTGAAGCAGATTTTTTAAAACCTGAATTCCTAAAACTTATGTGCAAAATTTCAGCCATTTATCTCAGAATGGAATTTTTCATTTCTAAATTTAAAAAGTTATTCCTAAAATTTCCTCTGAGATACATGGCTGAAATTTTGCACATAAGTACTGTAGTGTATTTTTAATAAATTCTCTTCGGGATTTTTAATTAGGAGTAAAAATGTTTTGGTAATCCATGTCGAGCTAAAAGTTATGCATGAAATAAGTACTTTTTTTTCAAATTAAAATTAATATTTAAAAAATTTATTATTATAATCAGAAATCCTGTAGACAAATTGACGATAACTCTTTTCTGTATATAAGGGGGGGGGGGGGAGTTTGTAAATTGAACCATTAGTTCATGGAGATATAACAAATTTTAAATTTATCAAAAATTTAAAATTTAAATTTTTATTTAATTTCTTTAAAGATTATTTTTTGCTCAAATACATCGTCAAATAAGCTTCAATTTCATAAAAAAATAATTACTGCAATTCATCAATAAATAATAATAATAGTAATAATAATAATTGGTGTCCCATTCCCCCCTTAAGAAAATTAAAAGCGAATAAACAAAATGTTAAAATTTGTGAGTTCATTTAAATTTTTTTTTAAACATTCAATAAAATATTTAGATTTATGTTTACTCAATGCATAAAATTACTTCATATAAAAATTTCTCGTGTTTTTTTTTTTTTTTGTTTTTTTTTACATTTCCTGTTGATATAAAGGTAACTTAAATAGTCTATTTATCTCATTTACTAAATGTTTGTATTATCTGCGTAAAATTACAAGTAATGCGCTACTAGTTTGTGGAAACATGCTTGAAATTGACATCATATGTACGATTAGACAAGTACTTTGAGAATTTAAATGTCATAACCCGATGACTACACACTTGGAGCAGAATCGTTATGGTTATTTGCGTAGTATCTCCTGTACGTGTAACCTGGAGATCATACTATCTGCAAAAGCAGCTGCTTTAATTCAAGTAGAATCATTAAACTACAAGTCATACTTCCTTATGATATTCCGTTCGTGGTGCTTGCCTAATATCACCACGTTATATTGAATGTGAAGTTTGTATAGCATTACATGGCAACGTTACATTTAACATGATGAAATACGCTTCGGATTCTGCTTCTAGACATAAAGTATGTCAAACGTATAATCTTATTAGTAACTGTTCAAATCAAATGTAATTTTCTGCCTTTGTAAAGAGCTTTGTAAACATGGATTACAGGTTTATACTAACTTCCACCAACAAATATATTAATTTTATAGATTTCAATGACAAAAAAAAAAAAAAAAAAAAAAAAAACACGGATTAAAAATTTTGCTTCAATTACTCTGTGTGAAAAATCCATATAATGTATGAGATAAATTTTGTAGGGGTAATTACCGCCACTGCCGTGCTGGATCTGCCTAGTAAGATATTAATACAGGGTGCCTATAAAAGGTCTGGCTTATTATGATGTTTTAATGATTCATAAAATAAGAAATATATAAACGAATCTTAGGCATTTATGCACACAATAACTCATATTATTTTCCCCACTCATATATTTTTATACAACCGTAAGGAAGATATCAAAATGAAGGAAGATATAAAAACTGCAGAAAGAAGCATGGTTAAAAAACCTTGCACAAACACGAACGTAAAAATTTAAGAAATCCGCTGAGTTTGGCCAGAAAATACACGAAAAGTAGTCAAAGTTAAGGTAGATTTTTTTTTTCTTATTTAATCGTAATTACATACCGGAGAAAAGTTTATTAGAAATAAAGTAGCGTGAAAAGGATACTACTAGTGCTTTGAATAAATTAAAAAGTTGTCATGCTTAGAAATTGTATAAGGAAAATAAAGTTTGAAACTTGTCTAAGTTTCTTTTTTTTATTTATGAATTTGGTAACAAAATAAAATATTTATATGAGATGATAAACTGAAATTAAACATAGTACGTGAGACAAATGTTGTCATTGAGACAAACTGTGACAGAAATTATAGTGCCAAAAATATTATATTCATAGAAGAATTAAAGAGTGTAACAGAATAACCTTTGAGAAAATGTTGAAATACCTACAGTTTTACAAAAAAAAAAAAAAAAAAAAAAAAAAAAAATATTGTAAAAGGAAATTATAGAACAAAAACTCTGGTACTGAGTAAGAAAAGTGATGCCTTATGGTATAAATTGTAATATCTTATATGATAAAGTGATATCTTATGGTATAAAGATAATTCGTGATACGAAATAAGTGGAATTTAGGTAGAAACCAATCGTATAAAATTTTCTGGTATGGTTTAAGTAATGAACTAAAACTGTTTTTATTATAAAATAAGAAATAGGATTAATAATGGCACAGGTATGTTTGGACATGTTCTTAATTTTTTGAAAAAATAAATAAATTATAAGTGCTATGGGTAAACATAAGACCCTCGTTTATATTCTTCTTAACGAATTTTTTAACTGGTTTGTTTTTCTTTAACAAAACAGAACACCAACCCATAACTATAAATTTGCATAAAAATGGTTTCACGAGAAAAAAATATCAAAGACATCGACTGGCTTTTGTCTAATCCATATTTTAATTGAAAGAAAAACATGCCATAAAAGATAACAGAAAAAATATGCAAAAGTTACCACCAATAATTTTCTGAAATTTTGAGTAACTCAAATTCAGTTCACTCTATACATTTGGTTGATAAATTATACAAATAAAATTGTGTTAAACCTTGCGCATGGGCAGTTAAAAATTATTCGGGAAAAATTCTCACTATTTATTTACTTTTATTATATTTTTGTATTATTCTAATAGCAGTATGTTATGCTTAATGTAGTACGTCAAATTTCCTAAAAATGGTTTAAGTTTAATACCCTACTTTTTATAACAAGAAAAGTTTTGTTTTCTTTTTTCTTCCCTTTCTTTCTTTTATTCTTTTTTTTTTTTTTTTTTTTTTTTTTTTTTTAAGCCTTGATATCTTTATGAATATATGTGTTAGTTTCAAATAAATGCATACAGTAATTTAAAAAAAAGCCTCCTAATCACATATCACGTGCTACAGGCAGAATGCATGCATTTCAAGCATTAACTTTGCATTAACTGCCCCGGGCGTATACATACGCTTTTCCGAAGTTCGAAACTTTGGGTTACGCTGCTACCATTGAAACTATTCCAACAGTTTCGGAATGCAATTAAATGATCGTGACAATGTTTTCAATGAATTTACTTATTTCAGTAATGGTGGGGAGTGAGAGGAATCGGAAAAGAAAATGTTTCTGGAACAGTAAACGCATAACAACGCGCGCTTGTGTGAAAAATGGTGGCACTGGGAGATAAGGGGTTAATTATTACATAAATAATAACTAAATGATCCACTGGAAATTCTTGAGATTTCTTGTGAATGTCATTTCCCATTTGTATTTATAATTTCGGTACAAAAGGATACTTAATACACTTATATAAATAAAATCTAGTATGTTGCGGCCACCACATGACTATCTTCGATATAATTTTGCACAAAATTCGTACAATACAAATTATTTATAAAATTATATTCCATTATAAATGCAGACGATTTTTATCTGACAGAATTGTATATATATTACTAAATGCCGAAAGAAAGTTAAATTTTTGCAGTTATCAGAATAAATACAATTTTTTTTTTCTAAGTATTTTTTATTTATTTATTTATTTATTTTGTTAAAAAATGAAAAAAAAATCGATAACTTTGTTTTAAATTATCACAGATCTATAGTTTAACCATTCTTATTAGAGGCATTGGCGAGATCTTTCGAAAGATACCCATATTTACTCTCCCCCGGGGTGTATTTCTCCCCCAGGGGGTGGGGGAAGAGGAAGCGATGCTCCCACATGCACAAAATGTTTTTCCTAGTTTACTACTACTATTATTAATAATTCATATTAATTTTACAATCACATGTTAAAAATTACTCTCATTATGTACATTAATACGAAACTTTGTCCTATACTGCCATGTTAAAAATTTAGAAAAAATGCGATCAGAGAGCCACGTGTTGAGCGATTGATGATTGATCCCCAACTAAATACCAAGTTTGTTTAAATTTCATTCATTGGTTCGTGAGACACAGCGTCCACAAAGCTTGCGATACACACACACAGACAGACTGACAGACATTTTCTAAAAAGAGTCAAATCGTGTTCAAGACATCCCAAAACGTGAAAAACCATCGAAAACTGGACTTCGACAATTTTAACGAATCCAATACTTCTATATATACATATAGAAGAAAGTAATAAAGGACCGTGTTACACATAATTTATGTTATAAACCAAATAAACATAAATAAAATGAAACATTAAACAACAAAAAATCTTATGTCCTAAACAAGCTGAATTATCATGGAAAATATTTTTAAGAATAACTATGTATATATATTATGACTAAAAATTGCCTAGTATAAATAAAAAAATATTTATTAAATAAAGTTAAATATAGAAAATTAAAACCCACTTTTACCATACTTTCCTTCATACTTCACAGACTCTAGTACTCTAGACAGAAATGATAAGTCTTTGAAATTATTGAAATTTGCAAACTTCAGATTTATGAAATGCTTTTCAAAAGAAGCAATAACAAATCAAGTGGAATAATAAGTCTTTTGCTATTTCAAATCCCCGTGTTAATTGAATAGAAGCAGAAATGCTTTGAGTTATAAATATACTTAATTATGCGTGAGATATTGCTGACTGGCATTTGAATGCCATGTGAAGGAAGTTCAGAATTAAACAACTAATTTCAAGGACTAATAAGGTTTTGGAGTTCGAGTGATTTACAAGGTAGGAAAGGCTTTTTGAAAGTTAATCGGAATTTATTAATTTTTCTTTTTGGCCGTTTGGCAACATGAAAATTTTATGAAGCTAAAATATTAATAAAGATTTATTTAACCATTAATAATTAGTCCTTTTTGAGTTTTGAAAGAAAAATAATTCATTAAATGAAATGTACTGAACTTTAAGTGATACATTGAAGCCTATTTAAATAATTTAATAGTATTTTAATACGCAATAAAAAAAAATTAAAGAATAGAGTACAGTTTGTTATACCAATTCTTAAATGACACTCAGAATATTTTGAAACTATCAGATGCTCAGTCAAGGAGAATACCTAATAGCTGTTAAATAAATAGTGATACATAATCAGTTTCAAGCAAAATTAATAGTAATATTTAAAACAAAATTATAATTTAGTTTGCTATTAAACAAGTTACGTGTAATTTCAGTTTTGAAAAAGTTATATACAAGGACACGTTGGTTCAAAAAACATAACAACATAAAAAACATAAGGTTACTTTTTTGTTATTCAACGTCATTAAATGTATAGCTGCATTACAATTTTTGTCAGCTCTCACAGTTCTGACACAGGCGACAGTTTTTAATATTCTTTTTCTACCACTATTTCAAATAAATAAATGATTAAAATTAAAAATAAATTATAATACATTTTCGTAAGTAAATCTGCACTTTGTCCGCATAAATTTATTGTAAATTTTATATTATGAAAATAGCGGCACGTAACTAAATTAAAAAAGGCTCCTGTGGCTGCACTACTATTAATGTATTCTTATATTTCCTATTCAAAACTCAAGTATCAAAGCTATATATTATGTTTCACAGTTTTGTGGTTCTTTTCTTAAACTCCAACTTTAACTCTCCATTAATTACTTTTCAATACTTTTTTTTTTTTTTTTTTTTTTTAATAAACTATACTCTATTTGGACAAGTTAAAAATGTTAAAAATTTTGCATTATAAATTTGCTTAAATACATATACACCAATAATAATAACAAAATTTTGAATAAACACCATAAAATGCAATAAACTCGCAACAATTATTTTGGGTCAAAAGAACACACGACCCTTCATCATTCGAACAAAGTAGGCACGAGTGCTGCAGTCAAAGCGACAACGCACCATGACAGCAGCACTCGTGCGAAGGGTCGTGTGTTCTTTCGACCTGAAACAACTGTTGCGAGTTTATTGCATTTTATGGTGTTTATTTAAAGTTTTGCAATTATTAATTGAAAACGCCAGTTCTGTGGCGCTTTACTAGAGAGAGTTAATTTCTTTATTAATTAAAATAAACAAATAAATATAAATTCACGTATTCAAACAAAATTATCTTATTCTCTTCTGAATATCTTTATTTTTAAAGCAACAATTCCTAAATCTGTTTTTTTTTTTTTTTTTTTTTTTTTCTTTTTTTGTAATTTACAAATTTAACACGATGATGATAAATAAGTTAATACCAAAATAGTTTTTGAAAATTTTGTAAAAATTTTTATTATTTTATTAATCTTTTTCTCTTTTTTTTAATATTTGATATTTTTAGCGTGTATTTTCTTACACGACTATGTACATATACGACTATGAACATAACTATGATTTTTTTTTTTTTTTTAATGGCTAGGGGGCTCTGCTCCTGTCGCTCCGCTCACCAACCCCCGAGGGTGCCATCGCCTCCTCCTGACTCACTTTACCCATTAACACATGCAGAGCTCTACCCGCCTATTCACTGCTTTGTTTTTCACTGAATAGGAAGATTAATAGTGCATAACACAAGACAAAATCAAAAAAAATATTATAAAAATCCCCATATTCAGTGTCAAATTGAAATACATAATATTTAATACTGCATTATTTATTTTTATAAGAATTATGCTAAAAATCAGTATTTTTTCTTTAATAGAAAGAAATTCATAATACCTACACAATTTTGCATTACTGCTTTAGTATATCTCCCCTTTTATTCTTTTTGCAACCATGAATCCAGGCCGCGGCCCCCCAGAAGGTAAAGCACCGAGCTCGTTATTGGAAGATTGCTGGTTCGATACTTGAGCCGGCCAAAGACCGTCGTGTTGACTAATGGTGGCTGGTGCACGTAAAATCCGTCGTGGTCGCAAAGTCGTCCATGTTCCCATCAAAACTATACCTCTGGGGATCACCAAAGCGGGGGAGCCATGCCCTCCGTGGAAGATCAAAATTGTGATGATATGTCTCCGAAACATCCCTTGAGGGTGCGTCCCAGACCGTCTCCAATTACCCATAGTGGAGTACTGGCACGACGTTAAACTCAACCTACCTACCTACCTACAACCATGAATCACATTTTAATTTTCCCGTGTAAAATGACTTCATGACTCAAGAAAAACGTCACTGGGAGAAACTTTTTTCAAGGTGGCAAATACAGAACCTTCATAAACCCGTCGTTTTTAGTTAATAACTTCTTTAATTAAAAGATAGAAATTTTTAAGAAGCTGAAATGTCTTCCTTGGAGTTTTCGGAACACATTGATACCTTTCGTGACACGAAGGACCCTGCCCTCCGAGAGAAGATGCGGTCGCAGGCAAAAAAATTTGACGCCAGCGACAGTAACTTTTTTTTTATTATATAGAGATAATCATACTCATAACTGATATTTATAGCAATGATAATTTTATATTAGTTGGCATATGTAGACACTGTCCCATTTCCCATCACATTTCTCGTAAATTTTTACTATAAGGCTTACTTATATTCATATTAAGAGAAAGGAATTTGACCGATTACTTGACACAGTGACAGATTGAAATGCTCTACCAAACAGGACATAGCTCAATATATTTATCTTATCCGAATTTGTTAGTTAATTTTATTATTGTTTGTTTCAAACTTTAGTTTCCATGCAATTCTATACTATTTCCAATGCAATGACTCCCACAATGCGAAATTTATGCGACATTTTGCTCTATTCTGCCATGTTAAAGAAATCGGGAGTGACTCCACTCGACTTTCCGAACATTAAGTAATAAACGATTGTATAAATAAATGAAAGTAATAGAAGTCGTTAAATAAGCAAAAGAGAAAACTATAATAGGGTACATGAGTACGTTTCTTCCTATAGTATGTTGTTTAATTTAACGCTATTGCCTTTCAAATAATTTGAGCCCATAGTTTACAGTGATAAATTTTCGTTGTGCCCCTGTAAAAATCTGTAAGTGCTAGACTCACGAAAATCAATAAAGTTCGTGCGATTGTTTCCTATAACAAGAATATAAATTTTCAGATCAATCGCATGGAGCCTTTAGACGCTGTTGCATTTTAAATAATCTGAGCTCATAAGCCACGATGATAAAGCATTTTTCTTTGTGTCCCTTTAAAAAAAAAAAAAAAAAACTGTAATATTTAGATTCATCAAAATGTATATGTTTTGTGTTCGTGGGACTGTGGTCTGTAACATGTGTATGAAATTTTAGTTCATTCAAATAAGGAATTTACACGCAATCACACTTTAAATCATTTGAGTTCATAAGGCATAACGATAAAGAATTTTTCTTTGTGTCACTGGAAAAAAACCATAAATGTTCTAGATTCGCCAGAATCTTTATGTTCACGCGACGGTGACCTACAGTACGTATATAAATTTTCAGCTCAATCGGATAAGGCATTTAGACGCTAATGATTTCAGCCCATAGGTCATAATGATAAAGAATTTTTTGTTGTGTCCCTGTAAAAAAAAAAAAAAAAAAAAAAAAAAAAAAACTATGAGTACTAGATTCCCCAAGAGCTGTACAGTTCGAGCAACGGTGATCTTTAACACGTATGTAAATTTTCAGCTCAATCTGATAAGGCATATAGACGCTATCACACTTCGAATAATTTCAGCCTGTAGGGCGTAATGATAAAGAATTTCTCGTTGTGTCCCTGTCAAAAAACCTATACGTGCTAAATTCATCAAAATTTATACACTTCGCGTAACGGTCACCTACAGCATGTGTATAAATTTTCAGCTCTACTGAATTAGGCATTTAGACGCTATCGCATTTTAAAGAATTTTGACCCGTATAGACCATAATGATAAAGAATTTTTCTTTGTGTCCCTATAAAAACACTCTAAATGTTTACAGTTCGTGTGACGGCGATTCATAACATGTGTATAAAGTTTGAGCTCAGTCGAATAAGGCATTTACACACTATCGCACTTTAAAAATCGCACTTTTTATCGCGCTTATAGTGACCTATAATATACGCACCAACTTTCAGCTCATTCGAACAAAACGTTAGACGCTATGTGTTCACTAACACACGTCATCGTAAAAATAGTAAATATGAATTCAGGGGATCTCAAAAAACGTGTAGAAACACCAAAATCTCAATCTCGGATTTCTGACGTGATTACAATACTTTCCTCTCTTTTGTGTCCGGAATGTAAAAATCGTAAATTTCGAATAACTTACGATGTTTTTTAAATTAGAATGTTGTAAATCAATAGGGTTCTTGCCAGTAATATTTTAAAACTGGTGTGATCTTTCTGTGACCATTTGTTCTTGAGCTATCGCTTACACAGACTAACACATTACAACGCTGACTCTCTACAGACAGATACCATACAGATTTTGTGATTTTCGGATTCCTCACACCTAAACTGTAAAAAATCTCAACAAATCAAGACTGAAATTTTTCACGATTGCCTAAGTTCCTCATACCTATAGTATGATGGGGAACTAAAATGATAATTATAAACATAACCTACGTTTATAATTATAATTTTTTAAATAATAATTATACTCATAATTGTGTATGAAAATATGTATTTACATACTTAAAAAAAAAAAAAATCCTCATATATCAGTTGGGATGAGTGGGGGGTGGATTACAATAATGAATACGTTTCCTTTAAAAAATGAAAGATATTTTATAATTAAACTGTGCTTTAAAAAATGGTAATTTCATAAATATCCCTATAGGTTATGTTTTTTTTTAAATAAAAAATAACAAAAAAAATAACAAAAAAATAAATAAATAAATAAATAAATAAATAACTCTGTTTTAAATTTTTTTGATTATTCAACATTATGTAGCGCAACGTATTTTTAGTTATCTATATGTAAATCTGCTAGAAATTAATTAAACTCTACTCGTTTATTTATTTTTCAAGACGCGCGCGATGAAATAACCCATGTTTAAAATATAAAAGTTTTCAGCAATCTTTAAGTATGTTTTTTTTTTAAAAGTAAATAAACAAATAAATATAAATTTTAGAACATTTTACTGCATAATAAATTAATTTCGCTAACATAATAAATTAAGCTATTGCATAAATTAAACTGAAACTTTTAAAAAGTCTGTTTAGAAAAAAATTAACATGGAATGTTTTTGAAAAATAATGACATAATTGAACTAAGGAAATAATTTTAAAATATTGTTAATTATATTTTCTTTTTAAGGTACTGTCAAATTGCTACTAAACAAATCACAAAATAGCAAACAATATCACAAAATTGTAGAAAATATTAGAAATATTCTTTTGACAGTTATACTTGATTAACTTTTACGAAAAGTAAATAAACTTTACGGAGACATTTACAAAATAAATATTTTGTATATCGTACAAATGTTTATGTGCAGTTTAACAGTTTTATTAAAACTAAGATCTCCCAGTCGTAGAAACTAGACCAATTTATTTAAGCAAGTTTTAAATAATAAATATAGAAATTCAAAGCTTCCATGTAAACAATAGTCGTAGCAGTTATTCTGTGCTTTAAATAAATAAATAAAAGAAAATCACTATTAGCATTTTTATTTATATGATGATTCATATCCCTATGTATATCTCTATCTATTCGATTGTATTTGCCTCTTCATCTGACTCATTACAGTTCGTCAGCCAATTTTAATAGTAAAGCATAGATGTAAATATTTTGATTTATTCCGGTGTATTTTTAAACCCGTTTTTATTTCGCACCACTTTATTTATAGAAAAAATGTCTCCAACATATAACTACGGTTAAAAAAAAAAAAAAAAAAAAAAAAACTCTTAAAATAAAAGTGGTATGAAATAAAGGCGGGGCTTAAAATACTCCGGAATAAATTAAAATGTTGGCATCTGTGTAGATGCCAATATTTTAACCCTTATTGCTCGTATGACCCTTCTGAGGGAACATTAAAAAATCGAGCCACGCCTTAAGGTGTTCCTCTGCAAATGAAATGTTGTTATTTTTCTATAAATATAGGCTACATTTCGGCTACCGGAAAATTTTAACAGAACGATTTATTTAATTTAATGATGGAGTAAAATAAAACAAATTATTACAATTTTTCGGTAGCCAAAAGGTAATAAGTTGGAAACTATACGTGTGACGTTTTAAAAGGAACGCCAAAAGGCGTGTCTTACGTAAAATATGCCGAGCGCAGAGGGTTAATTATGCCGGAGTACTTT
This sequence comes from Salticus scenicus, assembly GCA_963930645.1. Classification (NCBI taxonomy): domain Eukaryota; kingdom Metazoa; phylum Arthropoda; class Arachnida; order Araneae; family Salticidae; genus Salticus; species Salticus scenicus. Next base: position 296,826,137 of record OZ005653.1, read on the forward strand.
TAGCACCGCCTTTCTTTTGCACCATTTTATTCACAGAAAATTTTTCTCCAACGTATATCTCCGATAAAATAAGAAAAAATTATTCTTAAAGAATAAGTCGTATAAAAAAAAAAAAAAAAAAAAAAAAAAAGGCGAAACTAAAAATACTCCAGAATAAATTAAAATGTTGGCATCTATGGTAAAGAACACTGTCTATAACGGAACCTCGACACAACTTAAACAATATGTCCACAGTTTGAAAAAAAAAATGAAATTATATTAATTTCTGTTGCCAAACAAATATAAAATAAGCCACAAAATAATAAAATCACAAAAATTAGTTGAATCATGTCAGGATGTTGACAGTCGGATTTTTTTTTTTTTTTTTTTCCTGATTCTTCCATCAGGATATTTATATAATAACCTTTTACTTAGTTAAACGTACAATCTTACTAGTAAAAATTCCGAAAGAAAAATACTGGTGCAATAATCAGAAAAAAATTTCGACTGAGGACACCCTGCACGAGCTGTTGTAATGCATTTTTAAAATTTTCACATTCGGATTTAACAATTTTTTTCAATAGGAATTTTAAATGCAGAGATTAAGTGTATAAAATAAGGTATTTTTGTCTACTTTCTTAGCTTCAGGTGAGATTTTTTCCCCTGCAATCTATATTAACTGTACCTATTGAACGATATTAATTTTTAGCTCCTTCTCTTATTAAAAATCTAATATAATCTTTTTTTTTTTTTTTTTTTTTTTTTAATTATTAGGAAATTTTGTTTTACATTCTATAGGAATTTTCTTAAAACTGCTTTGTTTTTCAGATCACTTTGTCAGGTATCCGCGTTTGTAATGATCGATAGATGGCGCTCTCTGAACACTGCAGTTGTTCGTAAATATAACAGCCACGTGTAATTATTATTCTTTCTCCGCCATTTCATCATGGAAAGTCGATTGCATAATATGAGGATATGCAGTGGTGTGATAATTTCACCTTAGCCCACCAGAGGGCGAGCATTTCATTACAATCGCGGATAGCAAAGTGCTACAATTAAAACTCGCACTTTGCGGGTAAAACGTGAATCTGCTAGGATTCAAGTCGTTGAGTAATAGAGTTAGTGCCGATCCTAAGCTAAAATTGTAAATTGAAATATGCTAATATTTTGGAAACTGAATAGTATAAAAGGAGAAAGAAGATTGCTTTTGAGAGTCAGTTGGAGAGGAGTTAAAGTTAGTTGGAAGGAAGATTGTTTTGGAGAGTTAGGAGCGGATATAGTTGGATATAAGTCGAGTAGATAGCAGTGTCAGGGAATCCTCCTGCTAATCGAAAGATTACTTGACCTCATGAGTTAATGAAAGTGATTAAAAGTGGTTGGGATCATTTTGCGAGTAATTAAGTAAAGTAACGGGGGTTATTTATTAATATCAAAGTGTTTAAGAGGACTGTCCATTTTAAGTCGTAAGTTACTAGATGTTATGATAGTCCAGCGCCCTCCTTCTTATTTATGCTCAAGTAAAGCTCATTTATGTTATATATTTGGACTCTGTCATTTCTTCGTAGTTTAAGTATTTCATTTACAGTTCCAAGCTAAAGTTAAATAAGTAAGTTGGCAGCATTCAACCTTCAGTCAAGTTAAAGTAAATTGATATGGAGAACTCGCGTTCTCCACAACTTAAGAAAGAAAGAATAAAGAAAAAGAAAATAAAAAAATAGCAAATTTGAATATTTTAACAACAAAGAATTCTTTTTTTGTTTGTTTGTTTAATTTGCTTTATTCCATACTGATTATAACTACCTTTAACCTAGAATATATAGCAGAGCTGCCAAGTTTTTAAACTTTTAAACCAGTATTTTTAAATGGAATATTTTTTTCGACGATTAACGAAAACAGCTATAAAATTTTTCCGGTTTGAAGTTTCACGCCCAAAACAGAATACTTGGCACCTATGACATAGCAAAAACAATAAAAATATCATGCAAAAAGTTAAAATTATATACAGCGAAAACACATAAAATTATAATTTATATTAAATGTATAATGTTTCATAAAAATGTGTATTTTGCACTGAAATTTCATACGTCATCTTACCTCTGGAAAGATCTCAATCTCATCTCCAGATAGGGATAAAATGTCGAAATGAAAGAGTTAAGAAAAACTTTTAGTTAAAGTTTTTAAAATATTTTTTGAGTTAAATATATTGTTAACATGCACACAGAAGTATAAATTTTCACATTAGATCTATAAATAACATTTATAATCATTAGAGGATTTTTACAGAAATATTAAACAAAAACGCTCTACGGCGTCTTTTCCCAATCTACTCTAACTTGAATTAGTCGATCATTTTTTGTGTACAATACAAATCTCCAATAAAAGATAGGGGCTATATTTGAAATATTAAATATGTCACAAGCTATCCTCCTGAACAGGATGCTGGGATTGGATGTATTTAATTATATTTAATTATATAACCAATTGACATTAATGACAAATTATGTATGTAACCACATTTTATTTTATTTTATTTTATTTTTCTTTTGAACTACAGAATATGTAGAGTTGGAAGTCTCCGCCCATTTTTCAGGAATGAGAAAGTTCCACCTTTTTTATAACCACTATTTTTGTACAAAATTCTTTACCTGAATAGGGCAGAGATTATTGTATAAAAAAATGGTAGTAAAAAAAGGTGAAATTTTTTCATCCCTGAAAGTGTGCTGAAAATAGCCGGGGATTCGAGTCTGATGTATCTTTTTTCTTTTTGTACGAAGGTGTATTTCTCGAAATAATCAACCAATCTCACTTTCCTATTTCACCTGGAATACTTTAATTAATGTATGAAAATAAAAACAAGTAAAAAGTGCAAAGATACCAACTTTTATAACTTAATCCGGAACTTTTTTGGCTCCGCCTACTTTTTTGCACCAGAATTTTTGTAGAATATTTTTTTCCGATAAATAACAACGATTAAATAAGAAGAAAATCGTTTTTTAAAATTACTGTTATGAGAAAAAAGTCAAGGATAACAATGCTTCGGGTTAAATTTTAAAAGTTAGTAACCCTGTGGATATATAATGACTTCGTAAAAGTGCTTAAAATTGTTGTTATACATAGTGAATTTATGTACAGAAATTCTTTTTTTTTTTTTTTCATTTTATTAAATTTATTTAAATTACATTTCAAATATGATTCTTATTTTATTGTCCTTTGAAATATTTTGAAAATGTAGTAAAGATTAATGTCCATCAGTATTCTGTCATTGCAAATTTGAAATGCCAGTTACACAAATTCAATGTCCTAAAGAATCGATATCATTTACAAGACTCATTTTCATAAAATGATGTGCAATGACAGAAACAGCAGATTTAATGGAGAATTAAACCTCGGAGATTATATGATTTGACAGTTCGGAAAATTGGTTTGATGCGTAATTATGCTTCGTTATGGAAGAAATAAACACTTAAATAATTTTAATAAATTTTATAATTAAGATTCTAAAATTTATTTAAAGCTTTATACGGGAAAAAAAAAATAATAATAAGTATTTCATTTAAGATACTTTTACATAATTGCCAATTTTTTTATTTATTTCGCAAAACTACCAATACCCGATTTTTTTTTTTTAATAACTTTTTTTAAGTGTATTTTTCCTTCTAATTTAATCATAATTACGTATTGGAGAAAATTTCTCCTCGAAAAAAGCATAGTTGCCAACATTTTAATTTATTCCGGAGCCATTTTAATTTATTCCGCCCCGCTTTTATTTCGCACCATTTCATTTATAGAATGCTTTTCTCCAATATATAACTACCATAAAATACAAAAAAGTTACTTAATAATAATAATAATAATAATAAATAATAACTATTAAAAATAATAAAAGCGAAGCTAAAGTTGCTTTAGAGTAAATAAAAATTTCGGTAACTCTGAAAAAAGTGATGTGAAAAAAGGTAGGTACAGGGGACATGCTCTCCGCCCATTTTTCCAGGACACTCCCACGGAAGTGAAATTTCCAAATATTTTGCTACCGTTATTTTTATACACTAATCAATATTCTGTATAATCATGGCACAGTCCTATAAGTATACCAAAAGTATTTCTGTATCAAATTTGTAGTTGCAATACAGATGAAAATTTCTTATTTCTGATAGTGTCTTGAAAAAAGGGCGGAGAGTACGACCCCTGTGGATAAAAACAATTTTACAGAAAATTGAGCTGTCAAACATCCTAATTCAAGGTACTTACAGATCCGCCTTTTTTTCCTGATTCTTCAACCAGAATATTTATACGATGATTTTTACTTAATTAATGGTGCAAACATACTGTAAAAAATTTTTGAGAGAAAAATATTGGTGGATGAATCAGGGAAAAAAAAAAAAAAAAAAAAAAACGTGGTCTGTGACCACCCTGTAATTACAAGGTGGAAAGAGTTCCGTTTTTTCTGCCACCAGTATTTCTATACAGACATTCTTATGAAATTTTTACACTATTTTTGTGATTTTATAGGTTAGAAATTTTTTGTAGGAAAATACTGGTGGCAAAAAAAGCGAAACTCTTTCATCCCTGTAATTAATTATCCGGAGGGTTATTAGTAACTGCCTTTTATTTTCGCACCAGAATTTTTTTAGAGACCTTTTTTCTTATTTCATCATAAATATTAGGGGGACCGGAAAATAATGTCGTTTTGAATTAAAATACTGACATCGGAAATTTATCCTGAATAAAATTTAAGATATTCTTAGTAACTTATAAGATGGTTATTTGTAAAGTACCATGTAAACACTATTAAACAAACATTTCCGGTTTCATTTTATTAATTCAAACCGACATTATTTTCCGGTTCCCCTAATACGTTTAATAAGAATTATTATAAAAATTAATTAGTACAGTGTAAAAAAAAACCTATTACCAGCTGCAATCTGTGATTTATTTTATCCAATCACAGAGAATTTCTAATTCTCTGTGATTGGATAAAATAAATCACAGATTGCAGCTGGTAATAGTTATTTTTTTACAGTGTATGGAAATAATATTATAGTTTTAAAAAAATTAAAGAACACGCTTTTATAGAAATGTAAACTAAAAAGCACAAAATATCTATCTTAGCATTAAAATGCAGGGTAAGAGAAAATCGTGTGAGTGACACACCATAATATTTACATACATTTAAATCCTTAATTAAAATAATTTAGAATTAAACAAAAACCATTTTTAAAAAATCGCCCCTGACTGGGATCGAACGCTGGACCTTTAGGCTCGTAGCGCGGCGCCTTACCTCAACGCCACATCGTTCATGTAGGGAAAGTATTTTTTTACAATATAAATTTTTTGTTTGCTCCCAGAGCGGTTACAAACATACATACATGCATACAGGTGAAGCTAATAAAAGCGTGTTAAAAAGGGAGGGTATTAACAATACTCCGGATTAGGTTGGCAGCTATAGAAATAAATAAAAAAGTTCGCGAGTATGCTTATAAATATGCAGTTACATACTGGAATCATTTAATGGTTAATTATTATTTTCAATTTTTTTTTTTTTTTTTTGTTATACCATTTACATGGAATCAAAATAAGCATTGTATGTATTATTGTTTGCAAAAGCTATCATTTTTTTTTTTTTTTTTTTTTTTTTTTTGGTCATACTTATCAACAAAATAGCTTATAATACAAAATAATTTATCGATAAAAAGTACTTAATTTTATCGTGTTTACTTTTTCTGTGTTTTCTTTTCTACCAAAAAGCTACTATCAAGTACCGCTATGTGAAGCTTAATAAGTAAACATATATTACAGTTATATAGAAAAGAAATGGAAAACATGATTAGCACTATGAATAAAAAGACAATGCTTTATTAGAAACTGTTTTAGTTCAAATTGATAATAAGTTTAAATACTTAGTCCAAATACATTGTAATCTTAGTGACAAATTTACTAACGAATTATTTAATTTTCAAAACTATAAAATTAAATTGATGTTTGAAGTTTAGACATGGAACAGCAACAAAAATGAACAATTTGATTCACGATATATGTTCATTTAAAGGAAATGAAATGATGACAAATTACGTTATACACTGATAAATTATGATTGACATCTTGAAACTAAATTGTGTCTCCAGTAAAAGTAGTTCCATGTCTTTTTTATAAATTCTAGTTCACTTTTGTAGCGAAAACTAAAAACGCCTGTAGAATTCTAGAGCGCCTCCTTATCTATAGAATCTCCCTATCCGTATATCTATAGAATCTTCCTGTCTCCCTATCCGTAGAATTCTAGAGCGTCTCGTGGTCAAGCTTATATAAAAACTCTGTAAATAATGTAAACTCAAGAGGTGAATCGTATTATTTTGGTTTATGACTCAATTCTAGAAACACAAGCTAGGATTCCTCGCAATACAAAGGATTCATAATATTCGTAACACTGTTTCATCATCTAGAAATATCTAGAAAGTCTCGATCATTTCGTCTATTCACGGTATTTGCTTACCTTAATTGTCGTAAATCTATATTTCTAGTTTAAGGATTTAGAAAATGACTATTTATTCATTACAAGTAGACATGGTACATTTTTTTCTCAGTGTATTATAATCTAAAATAACGTGTAGATTGAGAGTTAAAACACTAAGAAAAAATATATCGCCTTCATACAGAATAAATAAATGGTCATTTTCTAAATCTTTTAACTAGAAATATAGATTTCCGAACTGTGCGCATAAGGCACGCCAATAAACTGAATAGACGAAATGATCGAGAATTTCTAGTCTACACATTTCTAGATAATGAAACAATATTCTGAATCTTTTGTATTGCGAGAAATTCTTGCTTGATTTTCTAGAATTGGGTAATGAATCAAAACTATAGTTGCTGAAACCCGCCTCTTGTATTCGCACTTATTTGCAGAAATTTTTAAATAACTTTGCCCTCGAGAATATAGGCAAACGCTCTAGAAGTTTAATAGGAGTTTCTAAAACTCGCTTTCAAAGGGGACTAGAATTTAAAAGGATGACATGGAACTATGTTTTCTAGATCCACAATTTAGATTCTAGATGTCAGTTACAGAATTTTTTTCTCAGTGAAATATCTGTGAAATTACACGTATAAACCACAAACAGATAAGCAATATTAAATAACAAATCATGAAATCCGTCAAAACAACTTCTAGATACTTGATGATAAATATTAATTGAAAATTGAAAGAAAGTGGAAACGTGACAACAACTGCATTACTCGCCTAAAAGATGTGGCTAAAAGTATGGATTGAATGAATTTTCACTTATACTAAATTTCTCTCAATTAATTTCTTTCAATTATTCATTTCAGTTAAATGCTCAAACTTTGACAAAAATCTGAATATTAAATTTCAAAATACACTTCACAAAGTGCATAATTATTTTTTTTAAATAAAATTTCAAGTATAGACTTTTAAATTACATAAAAGTAACTTATGTCTCTTTATCTGTCTCTTAATTGAATACAACTTCTTTTAGATACAAAATTTCAGTAATGGTTTGGTGTGATTTTCTTAGACAATCCCTGAAAATCACTGCAAACTGTGATGTAGAAATCACATATTTTTAAAAAAATTTCTGTTTAATTTTAATTCAAGTCTATTTCAACGCTTTATATAATAATTTACTCGTGTATTCAATATTAATCTTTAGTAACTGCCGAATTCTTCCTCCATTGATAAAATAAAAAATAAATGTAAAAGATAATCAATCTCCTTGCAAAATCTCATAATCATTTCGTCTCATAAAGAATAACAAACGGTTTATTTCATTTATGTTCCTCCTAAATTATAGTCTAATTTGTTAATGTACTTTTGTTCAGTTAGTCAAAATTATCTTTGAACACAGTTAAATTATAGCTATATTATATGCATCTGTCCGTTGCGGTTTCTTTATTTATCATAACGAATGTTTGGCCGAATTTAAGGGTTACCATATGTGGTAATCCTGCACTGTGTATTCAAAAATTATTAGATTAAAATACCCAATTCTAGAGACCCCAGTTCTTTGTCATAATAAACTGATTTATGAAATCTACATTTTTCCAGTGTTAGCTATGAATTATACTTAAAAATTTCATAGTTAACGTTAATTGGATCTATTACGTCTTTAAAGATGAATAAGAAAGCAGTTTACTTTGATGTTTCTTCCTAATTATTTTTAATAACCATTCAGTTACTTTTGTATTCTTATATTTTTACAAATATCATGCAGCTATAATAAACTGAATTAAATAAAGGAATTAAAAAATATTAATACAAATAAATTTGACGAAAAAGACGATTTTACATTTTGTTGGTTTAATCACAGAAATAAAAGATTAAAGAATCTGTTTTTGTGAGATTCATGCTACGAAAACCTAATCAAGATCTCTACATTTTTTTTTCTGAGAGCGTTGATATTTTTCTTGTAAATTTTCGAACTATTACAATGATGAGTCTTCCAGATCCTACAACTTCACAAGAAAACAGCAGACTTTCAGTGACATAAAAATCATTTGGTTAATGTTTATTAATTTACATTATTTGTATGAATCAAAGACATAAATTAACATAATAATAGGCATTGTACTCCGAGGTCGGGGTACAATGCTCCATTTTGTCAGTTGCTGTTAAAAAATTATATTTAAAAAAGTAAACATAATTATTGTTTTTGACTGAGTGCAACATTCGACCAAATACGTAGGTAATTTGCACACATATTTTCAATAGCGAGAAATCATTACTTTGTGAGTAAACACTTAACCCTTATCGCTCGTATGTCCCTTCAGAGGGGACATTAAAAAATCGAGCCACGCCTTAAGGTGTTCCTCTGCAAATGAAATGTTATTTTTCTAAAACGTGTAACTATAGGCTACCTTTCGGCTACCGGAAAATTTTAACAGAAAGATTTATTTTATTTAATGATGAAGTAAATTAAAACAAATTATTACAATTTTTCGGTAGCCAAAAGGTAGTTAGAAACTATACGTGTGACGTTTTAAAGGAACGCCAAAAGGCGTGTCTTACGGAAAATATGCCGAGCGCAAAGGGTTAAAATTTCCAAAAATGGTCCATTGTACCCCGGTCTCCCTTACACTATATATACTTTGCATGATTAAGCGAATACATATAAATTTGCGCTTTAAGTTTTCTGTAACCAATTCCACTACCATTGGTAGCATTTTGCAGCCCAACCATTGCAGGCATGTTACCAACTTTAGCATCTTTTGGTTACCGGACAATTTAAATTATTTTCCCAATTGCTATTCTACTTAAACTATTGATTTCTATTGCAGAACAACATCTTCATTTAATTTTATAAATCAAGAAAGATTATTTTAAATGGAAATTTTCTAAAAGAAATCAAGAAAATAAAATATTATTTTCAGTTTATATATATATATCTTAATGAAATGTAAAATACTTTATCTTTAATATTGTTATGCATTCAGAACACAACATTGGCATATGCTCATCTATTAGGATATAAAGGTTTTGACAAATTTTTCCCTGATGCTCTCAACTAAAAATATTTTTACATTCAAATAACTCAGTAAATAATTAAGACTTATTCTGAATGCAATTTCTGAACATTCTCTGAATTTTTAAACATCTATCTGCTTTATTATTAAATTTTGCTTTGTTTCTTTTATTGCGTTAAGGAAATGTAATAATAAGTCTTATGTTAACTTGACTTTATTTAACGAACTATTTGAATAAATTTGAAAATCATTTCATGGAAATCATTTTTTTCTTTCTCTCTCCATCCTTCTATGAATAGTTGCTTTGAATAGTTGTTCTAACTTTTGTGTTTACTGTTTCTACAGAAATTGTCGTATCATTTTACGGATAAATTACCTTCTTTTTTATTTGAAAGTATACTTTCTAAATGCATATAATGGAGGATATTTCTATTTCGCTTGAGGCAATGGTAAAAAGTAATTTAATTCTTTACCCCCATCTTAACGCAGTTATAGAATAATCCTAAATATAGTTATGAAAAGGGAAGAATTCGTTTCTTACATAGTAATGCAAAGAAAAGAAAGGTCTAGTATAAATAATAGGGTGAAAGTTACCTTTCCATTATTTAATGTCCAGTGATTTCGGACGGAAAATTCTACATATATTTATGTTATTTTTTATTGGTATATAAATAATTAAATTATTTTTCTTATTTTACAATGAAGATCTATTAAAAAAAAAAAAAAAAAAAAAAAAAAAAAAAAAAAAAGCTAATACATTCTTAAGAAGAAATAAAAAAGAATGCAAAGAATTTTTAAACGTGTCTAAAAATACTGTACTGAATTATTAAGGTAGTTGCTCCAGTGATTGGCATGCTCCAGTAATTGACATCTACCCCGAAATAATTAATAAATAAAAAATATATTAAAATCATATATTTTACATAAAAGAATTTTAACATTTTATGTCAAACACTGGAGCATAGGGTGCTAATACCTGGTAAAATGAATAACTAGCGATGTGAAACACTGGAACATAGGGGGCCAATTACTGATAAATTGAAAAACTATCAGTGTCAATTACTGGAACATTGAGTGGGTGTCAAATAAAAATTCTTTAAAAAAAATAATTGTTATCAAATGTATATATTTTAACATATATGTGGTTCTGATCGTCTTTCATACCATATGTACTAACTTAAGATTTCTAAAAATATTTTCTGATGACTAGAATATTAAAAACATCAGAGAATGCTCTAAAAGTGTCAATCACTGGTGCACTTACCCTACAAACGTACATCTAACGTTTACGTATTACAGCAATTTAAAAAAAAAAAAAACTTTAATTACACTATTAAATAACATGATGAACATGCAGCAAAAGATGCCGTAAATATGTTTTAGAGCCCTCAAACTCAAAAATCATTAGCAATTTTTGCTAATGTGCTGTAATTTGTGGCGCTACATTTTGACTATGGAATATCATAAATTACGATTTAAACATTAGTCTTTCTATTTAACTATGTGTTTAAAAAAATTATAAATATATATATATTTTTTTTTAAATCAGAAAATTAAAATATTAAATACAGAAGTTATTTTATAGATTTAATAAATGTTTTCTATACCCCTGACATGAAACTTTTCAAAAATCTATATTTTTAATTAGTATTTAAACAATGTAATAAGAGGCATTTTTTAAGAAGCATATAAAATATAAAATAATGATTACCGTAATTATTCATTAGGAAGTTTATAAAAACTTATAAATATGTTTATATATTTTTATACATATACACACTAAGCGACAAAAATGGCTGCACTCCACAAAAAATGACTTATTCCTTTTTTACTTGTAATAACTTTAAAATTAATGGTTGAAACAAGTAAAACTGTCATGTTTGCATAATGCCAAAGGGATGAAATGAAACCTATGTACATTTTCGATTTAATAATTCGCTTTATTGCACTCTATGAAGTACTTTATAAAAATCTACATAAAATTTTCTTTTTAAACATAAATGCAATAACCATACACTTTGTATTCTATTATGATTTATTATGTGAAAAAAAGAAGTTATATTTTAATATATGAAATAAAACTATTTATTTGTTAGATCTAAGCAATTTTTTAATCCGTCAGTAGTCGCTAGTTGGTCGATTTGCCGCCCATACTTCAGTGTTTCCAGATTTTTTTATTGAATAGCCACCAAAAATTTTTAAAAGTGACATTTGATATACATAAAACGCAAATAAAATCAAAGAAACGTTGATCACATCACTTCTTAAAATTATTGGTGACAATTAAATAAAAAGTGCGCAATCTGTAATAGCCCTAACAGCACAGTTAGGCTTAACTTATCCACAGTACATCTTAAGGACGTTTCTAGGATGCCTTGTCATCCAGAAGACATCTTGAAGATATCCTAGGAAGGCGATGTGCTGTCTGGGAGGTGGCGCTGTCTATAGCGACTACTAACGGGTTAATAAAAATATGTATTCTGCATTGGGTTAATTCCATGTTTATATGGAATAACTGCTTTAACGCACAGTGGCATAGTATTTTACCGTTTTTTGATATAAATCTCAAAAAATTCACTGTGCTAAATATTGTAAATAGTTTTCTAGTTCTTACAAAGTTGTAGACTGCAAATTTCGAATTCTCCTCTCTCACCCCGCGCCTTTTTATGACTAAACATTTTCGAGCAGATTGCAATTAGGACTATTTCCATGTCTGGTAAAAAAGAAATTCTAATACATCTTTTGTAGGATTTAACTTAAAGTGAAAAAAGATATGAATACTTACAGAATTATAGGTTCTCATGGGAATGGATAGGAAATTTTGACAATTTGAAGTGAATAAACTTACCCCAGATGCCGTGTTAGTAAAGTGCATTATCATCTTGGAATGGTGTTTGTGGAAATGTCCAAGATACCTCCAAAATAGTCGGTTAGGCATAACTTTTATAAAGACTGTGTTTTATTTCGAGTTAATTGATCCCTTGGGCATAAAGATTTGCTCGAATGTTTGAAAATTTATGCACCTCCGTACCATAATGTACGGAGAATATGTTACTGTTTTAAAAGTGTGACTTTCATTAAGTCGATCATATATTCGTTGTCAGATCTGCTTGTTTTCTTTAGCTCAAAATAAGTTAAACTTGACTCATCAGAGAGAACCAGTTCAGCCCAATAATTAACTAATCATTTTTTTTTAATTTTTTTAGCTATCTGAGGTCTTGCTTTCCTAATTCTTTTCACTAAGAATGGAATTTTTTTTCAAATTTTCTGTCATTTAAACCTACTTTGTTTAATAGTTGCTGCACGGTAGTTAAAGAAATTATGCAGCTAAAAACTTTTTCTGAATCTCTTTTATGTTCTAAATGTAATACAAACCGATTTTTAAAGCAATGGATTTTTAACTTACGGTCATTTCGCTTGGATGAACAACATGGCCGTCTAAAGCCGAATTTCCAGTTTAAACGGCAAAAAAAAAATTATATCTTGCTAAAAACTATTTTGCCAATATTTCGTTAACATTTAATTATTTTGTCATCTCATGTATTAAAGTATTTTTTGATTTTCAAAAATTAATACTTTTTGGGGCATCGTTAACTGCCTTATTCTTACCATTTTTGAAACAATTTCTAAAATTACAATTTTCCTGACAATTGAATTTTGTTTTTAACACTGGACTCAAAACTAAAGAGTATGTAGAGGACAGCATAATAAAATCTATTCGAAAATTTGTTTTTTAAACTATAAAATTGGCGGTTGTAGAAGGTGAAAAGGAAAATATCCAAGTGCGGCTTCTTCTTTTTTTTTTTTTTTTTTTTTTTTTTGTCGCTTAGTGTATATAACTTTTTAAACTTAAATTATAAAAGTTTTTAAAGGTTGGCTATAATATGTTATTAATAACTTTATAATTATTTGAATATATTAATATTTGACTATGGAACAGCAGGCTTTATAAATCTAAACTGTTTTTTTAACCAATAGTTATTCAAGGAAATCTGCATGTTTGGTGTAAAAATTTAACTATTTTTCTAAATATATTACTTGTATAGAATGTATTCTAAAGTGCTTACAAGTTTCTACTTGTCGAATCATATTCTTAGACTGACTAAGAACATGACTCGACAAGGATTTATTTAACAAAGTAGTATTAAGTGTATTTTTTTACATAAGAATTATTGCTGGCTCACGAATAATTTTGCTGCCAACTGTAACATTCATGAAAAGTCGCCAAAATTATGAAAACCAGAAAATTTTGTTTGGCAATCATTTTCTAAGTAGTTTTGCAATCATTTTCTAAAATTAAGTAGAGAAAATTTCATTTTTCATCTGGTTGGTTAGTTGGTTGGGTTTAACGTCACACTAGTACTGCGCCATGGGTAACTGGCGACGGTCTGTGACTCAGACCATCACAATTTAGATCTTCTGCGAGAGGGGATCGCCCTCCCGCTTTGATTACCCCCAGAGGTATAATTTGAATGAGAACATGGAGGACATTGCGGCCAAGACGGGTTTTACGTGCACCAGCCACCGTTATTGTACACGACGGTCTTTAGTTGGATAGAGTATGGAACTTGTAAACTTTCAATTACAAGCCAGGCACTCTACCGGCCAGAATGCCATGGCCCTTCATTTTTCATCATTCTTCATTTTTCATACATCCAACTTGAAACTGCAGTGGCTTAATTCAAAAACGGTTTCGGTTTTGGGCTTAACAGTGATTAATTAGAAGCTTTTTATATATGACATTGACTTTGTCATCGTGTCACGCTAGTTAACAAGGAGCCTTCATTTTAAAGTAAATATAAGCCATTACGTTTGTCGCTCCTTGGTTCAGTTGGTTAGAGCGTCACGTTAATAACGCAGTGATCGTGAGTTCGGTCCCCGGAAGGTCCGGCGTGTTAATTTTTGCAGATAATTAAAAGAAAAGGTAACTTTTCTTTCGTTTTTTTAGGAATTTCCTCAATGCTGAGGCTTTCTTTCAACCCCCCCAAAAAAACAGCCTTCAGTTTTTGTCTCCATCTTTCTCTGTCCTGATCATCTTCCTCATCCATTCCATTCTCTGTCATGTCCCTCATAAGCTTGTCTTTCCACCTTTTCTGCGGTCATCATTAATTAGTGATGGCCCATACATTCCTCTGCCCCGTGACCCCTCTCCTCAAGAATTAAACAAAATTAAATCTGCTATAAAATCTTGCCACTTGTTATTGAACTCGACTAAATCCCATCTTATCCCTTCTATTGCTAATTGTGCCAGATTTTATGCTTTACCAAAAGTTCACAAACCCAATATTCCATTTCGTCCAATAGTCTCTAATATCGGTACTGCTTCCTAAAATCTAGCTAAATTTCTCACCACAATTTTTGCTCCACTTCTTGCTGCTAATAGTTATACTGTTAAGAATTCCATAAATTTTGCAAAAAATATTCAAATCTGCCCTCACACTAATCTCACTATGGTTTCTTTTGATGTAAAATCTCTTTTCACTAATGTTCCAATAAGTGGCGCCCTCTGCTGTCTCGAAAATAGATTAAAAGAGTTTCATTTCACCTCTTTCGAAATACAAGAATTAATTTCTCTTACCCGCATTTGTTTATCACAAACCACTTTTTCTTTCCAAAATAAATTCTATCGTCAGTCTGAAGGTTTAGCCATGGGTTCCCCTCTCTCCCCAATTCTCGCAGACATTTACATGCACTATTTCGAAAGCAAGCTTTTTAAGAAAATATCTTTTCCTTTTTGGACCCGTTACGTTGACGACACCTTCACGCTTATCGACATATCTCATCACAATATTGACCATGTCTTAGAAACCTTAAATTCAATTGACAGTAATATCCAGTTTACATATGAAATAGAAAATAATGGCTCCCTTCCATTTCTTGACACCCTCGTCTCTCGCACTGTAAATGGATTTTCAACCACTGTCTATCGTAAAAATTTTGCAGTCTCCCTTCCTCCCCATGCTCGTTCATGTCACCCACCTAACCAAAAAATGGCTGCTTTCTATACTTCTGTAAACCGTGCCCTTAATATTTGTTCAAATCCTATTTTATTGAAATCTGAAATTAAATACCTGAAAGCCATCGCAATTGACAGAGGTTATGACCCTTCCATTATAGACAAAGCTATCCAAAAATTACAACTCCCTCGTATTTCGTCTACTAAATCAGTCACATCTAATATCAGTATTGTTTTACCGTATTTTTCTAAAACCAGTCAAACCATAGCTAAAATTCTCAAACAATATGATTTTAAAATAATATTTTCGCCTTCCAATAAACTCACCTTTTCTCAGTTAAAAGATCCTATTGATATACATAATTCTTGGGGCATTTATAGTATTTCCTGTCAGTGTGGTTTATCATATATTGGCCAAACTAAACGCAGTCTTAAATTTCGTCTAAAAGAACATATGAATTACGCCCGCAAACAAGAAACCAATAAATCGGCTATTTCTAAACATTGCTGGGAGGAAAATCATAATTTTAAATTTAATTCAGCTAAAATAATTTGCAGACCTAAATCCATTCATGAACTCGATTTCTTTGAAGCTTTTCATATTTATAAAAATTTTAAAAACCTTGTAAATTGTGATTTCGCTGTTCCCTATTTGTCTGATTGTTGGAAATTTTACATTCAGTCCACATTTCCTTAATTTTTTTACTGTTTACACAGCTACACATTCCTTAATTCCTATTGGCCACACTCCCCACCTCTTCCGTAATCCTATTGGTTGAACTAAATCCGGTCCCTCTCCTATATATATGAGCACTTCTCCAGATTCAGAATTCTTTTTGCACTGAAGACGGTACGCTTTAGGCTACCGAAACAGCTGTATGCACCTAAATAATTTTTCTTTGGCGTTTCTGACGTAGTAGTTTATTCCTGTTTTAATATTCCAACGCCAAGTCTCCTGCTACTAAACTTTATATTATATATATCGTGTTTAAACTTTTCTGCAAAAACACATTTTGACTGAATTTTATCCGTCAAGATTATTTTGAGCGTAAATTTTATTGGGATAATTCAGAAATAAGTATAATTTTTAGTTTATTGTTTAATAAGATCTATGAAAAATAAGTTATGAATGTGATATCGAAAATCACATATTCTAAATTATATATTTGATTTCAAAATTTAGAAAAAGTGACACATCAGGAAATGTTTTATTCTATTTTACTTTACTAAGATGAGAAGATTTGCAATTCACAGAACATTATGCGAGCGAAACCACATCTCTTACTTTTTTTTTTTTTATTTATTGAAAGAAACAGAGAGAGAACGACTTTGATCCTTTGCAAGAAGAGAAACCGCAGATTTTAAATCACTTTTTATAAAGATAGAAAAATGAATTGGAAGGGAATTAAATTTTGAAATCAAATACATAATTAAGAATATTTGATTTTCGATATCACAATGAAAGATATTTTTTTTTTTTTTTTTTTTTTTTTTTTTTTACCTCTGTTTAATATAAAATAATTTATTCAAAATATTGTCATGAATTCAGAGCAAAAAATTGGTACATTCTCATCAATTCTGGAATAAATACTTTAACAAATATTCTCAGAATGTTTTCGATGAAATATTTCTACATTCAAATATCTCAATAAGTAGCTAAATACGTACGATAGATGGAATTTCTGAACATTTTCTGAATTTTTAAGCGTTCATATGTTTTATTATCAAATCTCGTTTCTTTTATTGCGTTAAGGAAATGTAATAATAAACCTTATACTGACTTATTTATCTTCGCCTAATAAACTATTTGAATAAATTCAAAAACAATTTCATAAAAATTATTTGCTTCTTTTTCTCTCCATCCCTTCATGAATCATTGCTTTACGATCTGACTTCTGTGTTTACAGTTTCTATGCAGAAATTATTGTATCATTTTACAGACAGATTGCTTTCTTTTTTTTCTTTTTTTAAATATCCTTTCTAAATACATATAATGGACTCTATTTCTATTTCACTTTAGGCAACGGTAAATAGTAATTTGATTCTTTTCCCCCATCTTAATGCAGTTACAGGAAAATCCTAAATATAGTAATGAAAAGAGAAGAATTCCTTTCCTACATCGTATAACAAAGAAAAGAAAGATGAAGTATAAATAAGAGGGTGAAAGTTAATTTTCCCTTATTTAATGTCCAGTGATTTCGATTGGAAAATATTTCAACATTTATTTATCTTCTTTAAGTAAGACAGGGAGAACCCAGAAATAGTTTAAATAGCGTGTTTTGATCACCTCGTTTGTTCCTTATATTTGCTTTTTATGTAAAGTAAGAAAATTAAAAGAATATTGACGTGAGTTAAAAATGATAGATACCTTATTTAATAAAACCTAGTTTATTGATTAAATATATCGAGTGTTTCAAGTGGTTTTTATCAGAGAGTTAAATTTTAAACTTTTAACGTAATCGTTCATTTGCCTTATTCTTACAGTTACAAAAATATTCTAAAGAGATTATTTTTTCCGTCATCCATGTTGTATAAGGCATATATTTAGTGAAAAAAAAAAAAATAAAAAATAAATTTCTTATTGTGAACCAGTATATAAGAAATTCAAATTAGAAAAATAATGTATTAACTGTAAAAATGCAATTACACAGAATTTCATCTGTGTAAAAGTGATATTCCCTTTGTTATTCTACTTCAAAATTTTGGGTATTTATTTCCAAAAATATAAATTAGTACAATTCATAATATTACATTATTACGAATATATAAATTAAATACAAAGAGAAAGAAATATTTAAAGTACATATACAACTAAATTTACTGACCTGGTTCGCATAGTAACAATCTGGGCCCAACTTAAGCCCAAACGTTTACAGTGCACGGTTTGCGCTAAAAATAAAATAATTATATGATAAAAAACTTTTTAAAAACCATGATTTTAAATTTTCTGTTGAATCATAGCTATAGAACTAACTACATTAGCACTTTATCGATGCGTATTGTTACGAAATTGTAAATAATTGTATTTATTTTTGTATAAATTCTTTCAAAGAGGCTTAGTAAGTTGATAAAATGTCAATTTTCTGCATTTCCAGCTCTTTTTCGCGTTAAAATAGCTTAATTTCCCCTTTAAAACGCATTAAAAAGCTCCCATAGGCAGGTAATGGATTTGGCGCGAAATTCGGCGATATTTTTTGGCGAGAAAATCTTTATTATCGATATTCCAAAGATGGACGTTCTAATATGATTGGTTAAAGAGTTACGGAAAATTTAAATAAAAAAAAAAGTTGGTTTTAAAAATAAAATATTAATCCTTTCAGAACAACATATATTCGCATCATGAACAACATTAGCACTTTATCAATGTGTAGGAAATTTTTAAAGTGATAATAACGTCAATTTTTGCCAGATGTATAATTTAACTTTTTAGAATTTTTTAACGCTCACGTTTAATTAAATGTATTTATTTTTATGCCGAAAGAAAATGAAATCGTAAATTTCTTTCGGCAACAATTAAATTATAGCTAATATTTCAATGACTATTTTTATTGCTATTAGGAGCTTGTTATTTTCATATTTTAATTAACTAAAAGAAAACTATTCGAAAATTTGAAAATCTGACTTCGAAGTATTGTGTTGTCCAGGGTTTTGAGCTACTGTGAAAGTTTCAAATGTCTAGCTAGTAGGGAAGTTAGTTAAAAATAGATTGCGAGATTTATACCAGAAAAACACACAAACAAATACACAAACAAACAAAAATAGAAGTTAATAAAAACATGGTAAAAATATATATGCTTGGACCAACTGTAAATTAAAATAAAAAGTGTGGGGTAAATTAGTCCTCGTGTGCAGCTGCTCATATTTGTGTTATCTCAAGCCTAACCTTTATCTGCGTTTTTCAAGAAATCTTCCACCACTATTCTTTAAAAATAAACTTCTTCTTAAAGATATGCTTTTTTGCGACAAAAATTTCTATTTAAAATTAGTGATATGCAGAATTAAACACTGTGAGAACCTTGTATATGTGTGTGTATCTAACGCCAGAAGAATTACTTATACAGTTTCGAAAGTAGATTTTTCTATAATTAACTTACATATTAAAAATAAATTGTAAAATCCATATTCTCTTCAGTTTATTTATTTTTTTATTATGAGAATTTATTATTAGAGTTTTCATAAAATTATATTAGAAAATAAAAATATATATATTATGAATAAATAAAAAACAGTTATTAATATATAATAAGAATAAATATTCTTATGTAAAAATTACATAGTTTTTATTTTCTCTTTGCATTATAGTATTAGTTTGAGACAAAAAATTTATATGACGCTAATTATGCTCAGACATTTCATAATACTAGCTGAAAATTAACTTATGAGGATTTTCTTTGACTTTAGTAACGTTCGATAAGAGAATCATGCCTATGTTTTACCGATGTCTAGACTAATGTTTAGTTTAGAGTTACTCCTAGAACATTCAAACAAGAATTTTCTGTAAATTCCTGAACACATAAAAATTTTGATAAGCTGTAATGGCAAGATCTTCAAAAGACCTTTCAGATTTAGTTTAGGTACATTTTAAGAAAAACTATTAAAAATTGCAATTATAGTTTTTTATAATATATATACAGTCGGTAACAAAAGTGTCCGAACACTAGCAAAAATTCCTATGTAAAAAAAGTACACTTCATACTGTTTTGTTAAATGAATCCTTTTCGAATCCTATTCTTAGTCAGTGTAAGAACACGATTCGATAAGGATTTATTTAACAAAACCATATGAAGTGTACTTTTTTACATAGGAATTTTTGCTAGTGCTCGGACACTTTTGTTACCGACTGTAGATGTTATTTGATTCATTATTTAACAACTGTCATGATATTATTTGGTACTGATACTAAATATTTTCCGAATAAATAATTTTTAAAAAATTAGTTTCATGCCTAAATTACTCAAATAGTGATATATTTCTATAAAATTATCGCAGAAAGAGAAATTGAGATTTTTAAGCATAATTTTTTAAAATTAGAATTCATTTTGTTAATTAGCTTGTTGGTCTGCGTAAAATAATTAGTATTTATAAAGAAATATTATTCAGTCAGAATTCCAGTTTGATGCTGAAAAATTGCTACCGAAGTGGCGTACATAATGAAGATGTAATCCTTGCAAGCAAGTGACCGTGGTTTTGCGTTTAGAAGAGAACATACAATAATAACCCAAGTTCAACACGCTGACTTGATCTATTTTATTTTTCTTTAAAAGTGTTGACAAAAATATTGTAAATCAAATCTAGTTAAAATAGTCTAAAGTTAACATCCACTTAGAGTTTTACAAAGAATATACTTATTATAAAGTATGTAAGATAAATTTGTTCGGATATGGACAAACAGGAGAAAGTGACGCGTCTTAATACTACAAAAGCTGAAGGAAAAGCGATGAAAGTTTGGCTCATTTACTTCATATCAAAAACCACAAGGTCTATCGCCAAACTTCATTCTGAAAATAACCAAGAATAACATCCATTTTTTTCAGTTGCGCTTAAATCAGTATAATTTTTAAAAATATATTGGCGACTCTAATTTTAGCCAAAAATACCGTTATCAATTCATGAGAGGATTGGAAATGTACGTTAGCAACTTAAACACAAGAATTTATGGTTAAAGCATAATCCTCAGTCTTTTAGTCGATACAAAGTATATAATTTCTTTTCAAAGAGAGGATGCATCTGTTCTTTGCCTCAAAAGTGATCCATCAGCAAAACTTATTTTATTTTGTTTTACTGAGATGAAAAGATTGACTATTGATTAGCACATTGAAAGAGAATTAGACTTATTTACAGTAACCGAAATCGCAAAAGTGACTTGATTTTTAAACGCTATATTATTTTTAGAATCGCTTTTTATAAAGTGGGAATTAAATTAAATTTAAGCGGTAATATGTAATTTTGAATTTGTGATTTTCGATATCACATATTTCTTGGTTTTGATATGAAGTAAATGAGCCAAACTTCATTCTGAAAATAACCAAGAACAACATGCAATTTTTTCAGTTGCGCTTAAATCAGTATAATTTTTAAAAATATATTGGCGACTCTAATTTTAGCCAAAAATACCGTTAACAATTCATGAGAAGATTGAAAATGTTCATTAGAAATTTAACCAAAAGAATTTATGGTAAAAGCATAATACTCAGTCTTTTAGCTTATACAAAGTACATAATTTCTTTTCAAAGAGCGGATACATCTGTTCTTTGCTTCAAAAGTGACGCATCAGCAAAACTTATTTTATTTTGCTTTACTTTGAAAAAAAGATTGACTATTGATTAGCACATTGAAAGAGAATCGTTTCTTCTCCTCTTTGAGAAAGAAATTAGACATAGTCACAGTAATAGAAACCGCAAAAGTGACTTGATTTTTAAACGCTATATTGTTTTTAGAATCGCTTTTTATAAAATGGGAATAAAATTAGGTAACATGTAGTTTTGAATATGTGATTTTCCATATCACACTTTTCGTTCGTTATATAAGTTCACTTGCACAATGTCTACCTATTACTTAAAAAAAGTATTATTTTTAAAAAGTTAAAACAACAGTATAGATTTTGTCATGTTTCAGAAAAATCTGTTGTGTTTCGTTTACGAATGCTTCTCTCTATTTCTATTTACAAATTCAGCAGAATGTTTTTTTCCGATATTAAAATTACATTACATTAGTAATTTTACAATATGTACCTGAAATTCATCCATAATGTAAAATTTGCTTCAAATTTAGCCTAGTTATACACTGTTTACCAATAAGTATTTGGGCAATTTCGAATTTAGACGTTTTGTCAAATGTCTAGAAAATTTCTTTGGGAATCGTGTTGAAACTTTGGTAGTGTAAAGAACATGTTATACCTCATATATTTCAACAAAAGTTGCGTCCTGTAAAGGAAGAGGGGACCAGTAATAAATTAAACAAGAATCAAATTGTTTTGGATCACCCTGTGAAAAATAATGCTTTAGATGCGTTTGGGCAATAGCATGTGATTATGAGAAGTTTTTCATTATCTGTATAGATTTTTATTAGACTACCGCATATATTTATGGAGACATAACGTTTTTTTTTTTTTAAATTACAAATAAAAATTTCACGTTTTTTATTATAACTCATAGGGTATTAGACCCAGAGCAAAGCCTTTTTTAAGAAATTTGGTATTCTACATTAGACATAGCATAATGCAATCAGAATGCAGAAAAGTTTAAAATTTCACAAAATATGAGCCTTTTTATTAAATAAATTTTAACTACGCATGCGCTAGCTTTTTAAAATTTCCATTCATATAAATTACCAGCCAAAAATATTAAGCAACTTATATGGAAACCCCAAGCAAATATCGTGTAAATTCAAAAAGTTATGGGAGATGGAATGAACAGAATTTCAATTCTTCTTCTAAAAAAAAAAAAAAAAAAAAAAAAAGGAAGATGATTAGGGAGTTTTATCAATATTTATTTATAATCATCGGACACTGTATTACCATTGGGCATTGATTGAATAAAAATAAAAAAGTGAATAAAACCCCTCATATAGTTCAGCTTTTATTTTGAGAGGAACAGAAATTCCGTTCCTTCTATCTCTCATAACATTTTGAATTTACCCGATATTTGTTTGGGGTTTTTATACATTTGGGTTTTAATACATTTGGGTATTAAATTATGCAAATGAATTTATTTAAAAGCTAGCGCTTGCGTAGTTAAAAGTTATGTAGTAAAAATGCTCATATTTCACAAGATATTGAACATTTTTGCATTCGGATTGCAATATGCTGTATCTAATATAGTATACCAAATTTTCTAAAAATGAATATGCACTGGGTCTAATACCCTACGTGTTATAATTAAAAAAGTGGATTTTTTTTTTCTTTTTTTGCAATCTTTTTAAGAAAGTTGTTATATCTCCATGAATGCAAGTGATAGCCTCATAAAAAGTTATACAGATAATGAGAAAAATCCTTATAATCACATGCTACAGCCAAAACGCATTCCAAGTTTTTACAGGGTAAACGAAAACATTTTAATTTTTGTTTATTTTTTATTGGTCTCCTTTTCCTCTTTAGTGACACAACTTTTGTTGAAATATATGACGTGTAACATGTTCTTTACGCTAGCAAAGTTTCAATATGTTTCCTAAAGAACTTTTCTAGATATTTGACAAAATGTCTGAATTCGAAAGTGTCCAAATACTTATTGGTAGATAGTATAGATAGAAATGTAATAATAATTTTAGAATAATATTGCTTAAACTAATCATTCTATATGATATCAATAAATATTGTGTCTTTTAATAGGTTATATTTAATGAATATGTACTTTGTACTCTTCCATATTAGTCTCTCTTTTTTTTTTTTAAATTCATAACACAATTTACGTTTATTCTTTAAAGAATTAATTTACAGCCAAAGATATGTTAACCATTTAAAGTTCATTGGATTCGCAGCGAAACCAAACATTTGACTTCATATAACAATAGACTCTTCAGTTTCGTCTGCTCAATCATGTGATAGAGGAAAACGAATAATCGAATTCTGAGAATCGAATTCAATTAAATATTATTCTTAAGAACAAAAATGTTAATATTTAATATAAAATAAAATAAAAGTAATATTGTACATAGAATAGTTGTTGTAAATTCACGTTTGTAAATTTTTAAAAACACTTTATGTGTTTGTTTATTTTTAACTGTAAGAATCGATTTTTGTATTTTCTAATGTAACTGTTACATTAACTGATCTAGCAATAAATAATAGCTTGTTCTTGTGGAATGTTTATGGATTATAATTTGAAATTTTAAAACGTTTTCATTTAATTTAATTGCATAAAGATGTTACAACAAATTAATTAACTTAGTTACTGGTCTAAATGGATTTACGCTGTACCATATTGCACTGTCACTTATTTAAGTACCAAAAATCAGAGTATTTAACATGTTCTTCATGAACATATGTAACAATTATAAAATAAATGATGATTGTAAATGTATACAGCAAACAAAAGATGATGAATAATCATATAAAATGTATTAAAAATGATGATGCATTAAAAAAAAAAAAAAAAAAAAAAAAAAAAAAAACACAGATTAAATACGATTGATCAAAAATAAGAATAGGAAATATGTTATTTCAGCAATCGATATAGATAAACAAGACTTCGTCTGCTATTTGTTTTTCCTCTATCATGTGACATCTGACGTCAGGTGGGAAGAGCCCATTTTTATGTAGCAGTTTTTTAATATTTCCCCCTTGTTTTAATTATTTTTTAAACTTTTCTTCCTTTTCTGTTCAGTAGATAGCAGCTAAATGTATAAGTCACTTGAAGTTTCTTAGTGGGCGCGAATGCAAATTGCTTGTTTGATGATGCACTCATGTCTAGTTTTTTTTCCTTTAATGAAAAGCTGGACTATTATTTTCACCTGAAACAACTTTTACGAGTTTTTGTAATCAATATTGTTTACTTACAAAGTATTTTATTTATTAATTTGAATATTATTTGAATTTAATACGGTTAACTTATAGATGTTTCAAACCAAAAATTTCTCGAAAAGGGACAATGACAATTTTTTATTTTTTAAATATTTATGATCCGTTATATGTCTAAAAACCATTTTTTTAATTAGTTTAGTAATTTTTAAAATAAATTAAGTAGTGAACTCCAAAGGGTTAAAGTTATTAGTATTATTCTTTTAGTTACATTTAATAACACATTTTATATTACTTCCCTAATTTTTGATTGCTGTTTGAGATTGTAAAATGAATTTTTAATTAGAAGCGCAATTACAACTTATCCCAACAGCGATTTTTGTGCACACTTTCCATATCCTTGAAGCAGAAAGCCCTAACATACATCTTGTATTTAACATGCTCGTCCATAATTTGCGTTTCGTACCATATATAAAATGTTCTATTGCTAAGAAAACTTCTTTCTGTAATTTGTTTATTGTTTTAAGCACTTGAAAATCATTTTAAGCTATACGCAAGTGAAGTAATGGCGTCATTGTCCATCCGTGGATGCAATAAAAAGACTTCCTATGTTAATCGCCCATTGGATTTTTTGTAAAAAAATATTAAAAATCGAGGAAAGTTACTTCCCGATTTTAATCCCCATATTTGGGTATAGATATGTATTAGTTATCGTGTGCATGTGTTAGATTGAGTTATTTTGCTAGCAAATTGACAAAATTTTAATTTTAAATTTGAAGACTCTGTCGTCCTTGGCGTTTTTTGTATTTGGCGATCAAAAACATAATACGAAAATATGCATGCCAGATGTATATTTTCGTAATATGTATTGTACGAAATATTGTTTCATATTATTGTTTATTTTCTTAATATAAGTTGTTAAAATAACCATGATTTTTTAAAGGAATTAAATATTTTCGACAGATAGTTTAGCAATATTTTTTTTCCCGCCAAGGATGACAGATATCAAATCTATTCCTCTGCAACATATTAGTATCTTATATCAGATATTTTATTTAGGCATTTGAAAACAAATTTGACTTCAAATTATGATAGAATATTTATCATTTTCCTTTTAATTAGTATATTATTCGGATATTTATTGTGTAAATATACTTTGGAATGAAATGTTTATGTTTTCAATCGAATATGGAAGTTTACCATTTTTTTTTTTTTTTTTTTCTAGAGTATTGAAATTAAAAATTCCAATTGTATCAATTTTACAGCAAAAACAATTTAATATAACGCATGCACACGATAACTAATACATATATATACCTAAATATGGAGATTGAGATCGGGAAATAATTTCCCTCGATTTTTAATAATTTTTTACAAAAAATCCAATGGGCGATTAACATAGGAAATATTTTTCTTGCATCCACGGACGGTAAGTAACGTCACACTTCGCTTGCGTATTACTTATTAAAGAAGAAGCTGTAATACATTTGCTTCAAAACAAGCAAGTCTAAATCTTCTACTTACATAGCATTCCCACCTGGACTTTAATCAAACATGAGTCCAGAACTTACTCGATCAAAATTTTGCTTTATTGTGTACTTGAAACATTTTATTGTGTACTTAAAACATTTATTTATTTATTAACTTTTAGTTGTTGTTGTTGTTGTTAATAAATAATCTAACAGAATACATCACGACAGATACTTCAAGCAAATATTTTGAAATTAATAAATGTTATACTTCACATTAATCCTTTTATCAGTTAGTACCAATAAGATAGTTTATTGTCACTCATTTCATTTCTTTCAGGATTATTTATTAAATTTCAATAAGCTTCCTATATCAT
The DNA here is from genome assembly GCA_963930645.1 of Salticus scenicus. Lineage (NCBI taxonomy): Eukaryota > Metazoa > Arthropoda > Arachnida > Araneae > Salticidae > Salticus > Salticus scenicus. The sequence goes on from OZ005653.1 coordinate 296,852,843, forward strand.
TTATGATATAAGATAAATAGAAAAATCGAAATAAAAATGTTTCGAAGACAATCATTAATCTTCTTTGTGCTCATTCAAATAGTTATTAGATATTGCATTTTATATTTTATTTTAAACAGATAAACTTATTTTGAAACCTAATGTCATAAAATGTCATTAAATAAGAATTTTTATGATACAGAAGGATATTGAACTTCTCTCTAATGACATCGTTTGCGCGTATTGTTGTCCCTTTTTTGAAAATATTATGATTTCATCGATACGGTATATATAACAGAATGTTCAAATTTTAGTTTGTATTACTTATTAGTCTCTTTTTTTTTTTAACTCTTTTTACGATTTAGAAAAAAAAATTCTTCTTTCTTTCTTTCTTTTTTTTCTTTTTTTTTTTTTCATTAAGACATTAAACATAAAAACACACCTATTTTATTAAAACCCGAATAAACTACTACTTCAGAACGCCAAAGAAAAATATTGGAAATGCATACAGCTGTTTCGGTAGCCTTAAGCGTACCGTCTTCAGTGCAAAAAGGATGAAGACGGTTTGATCCTTTTTGCACTGAAGACGGTACGCTTAAGGCTACCGAAACAGCTGTATGCATTTCCAAATTTTTCTTTGGCGTTTCTGACGTAGTAGTTTATTCGGGTTTTAATATTCCAACGCCAAGTCTCCTGTTATTATTAACTCCTATTTTATGTTTCTCTTCATACGAAAAAACAAAAGATATAAATATAATCTTTGTACTTCAAGTTTTTGTTGAGTCTTCATAAAGAAAATCATTAATCTTCCTCGAATTTGTAAATTTACGCATATTTCATGTGGTCCTGGGTATCCTATTGTAGTACAGGGTGATTATAATTAAAGTTACAATTTTAAAACGCTATACTTTTAAATCTACCCATCAGAGCAATTTGATATTTTACAAGAGCAGTCTTGAGGCAATGAAATTTTGTTTGGCAAAAGAAAAAAAAAATTAGTTCAAAAATTTGCCGTTAATTATCCGTAAAGTATTTGTTTCATGAAGCTCCTCTTTTTCTGTTTTCACCATGACTGTTCATGCTGTAAACACGTATTCTTGCCATTTTGCTAAAATAATTTTAGTAAACCATTGAAGTCTATTGTTTCCTGCTATTCCGTCGTGTTGCTAACCGCATTCCTGTGTTTAATGAGTCCATTTAGGCGTTTCCCCTGACATTACCCTGACAGCGCCATCTATAGGAACATGTTTGAACTACTTTTTCCGTACCCTAAACAAAATTTCATTGCCTCACGATTGCTCTGGTTAAATATCAAATCGCTCTGATGGGTAGATTTAAGATTATAGCGTTTTGAAATCGTAACTTTAATAATCACACTGTATATATAAAAAAAATAATAATAATATTATGTGTGCTTCATTTCTGCCTGTACATTTTTATTCAAAGAATGGTGAAATTTTTCATATCAAGTTTCTGTGCATTCGTTGTAAGTATTAATGCCTTTCGTTTCCAAGAGCTATAAAATGACCGTATGCACTAGAGAAGTTGAATAATTTAGCCGGATTGAGCAAATTTCACTTTATGTACATGACAGCAGGGCCACAATCTCCCCTACAGACGACTTTTGGTACTAATTTTATTCTTTGCATAAATCATCTATATCTTCTAGAATTTGTGTATGAAATTTAGTTTCATACAGAATTTACTCGAAACAAAGAAATATATTTTATCGCCACCCTGTAGATACAGAACATATTTTCATCATTATTTAATTATTAGTATTAATATTAATAATACTAATTAGTAATAATATATTTATGGAAAATGATTGTAGAAAGAAATTTATGATATTTTAAGAATAAAGAAGAAAAAATGTTTTAGTTAGCACCCATTTCTTAAAACTAAAATTCTACCTGCATAATCTTCTTTATTTCTTTAATAAAATATTATTTTGAAAATGTGAAAAAAAAAAAAACCTCTATAACTCTTTTCATGCTTTCAAAAGACCTATTGTGTTTATTTTAGGAATGCTTCGATCTATTTCTCTTTCCCGATTCTGCAAAATATTTTCTTTTGAAGTGAATTTTTTTTTTCTTTAGTAATTTTAAAATCTGTACTCGGGATCTACCAGAAAAAAAAAAGTATATATATGCTTTATATTTAATCTATTTATGGATAAAAATTGAAATAGAAACTTCAGAATAAAATTCCTTAAATTACTCATTCTATATAATGTCATTTTTTTTTTTTTTTTTTTTTTTTTTCTTTCTATGTTATATTCAATAAAGATTTTTTTTTCTCCATGTTAATTTTATTAGCTTCACCCTGTATGTATGTTTGTATGTATGTTTGTATGTATGTTTGTATGTTTGTAACCGCTCTGGGAGCAAACAAAAAATCTATATTGAAAAAAAAGGTTTTCCTTACATGAATGCTGTGGCTGTGAGGTAAAGCTCCGCTCTACGAACCTAAAGTTCGAGCGTTCGAGCCCAGTCAGGGGAGATTTTTTAAAAATGGTTTTTGTTTAATTCTAAATTATTTTAATTAAAGATTTAAATGTATGTAAGTATTATGGTGTGTCACTCACATGATTTTCTCTTACCCTGCATTTTAATACTAAGATAGATATTTTGTGCTTCTTCGTTCACATTTCTATAAAAGCGTGTTCTTTAATTTTTTTAAACTATAATATTTTTATATAATTCTTGCTGAGCATTTAAATAATTATTTTTAAGTCTAAAATATAAAATAATTATTTATATTGTTATTTATTCATTTTTCTCGACAGATTCTGTAATAAATTATATATATTCCTCATTTAAACTTTCAGTATATTTTTGGAATTGTTAAACAGAACTGTCATTACAAGCGCAGTTAAAACTTATTCTAACAGCAAACTTTTATATATGATTGCCTCGGAGCAGAAAACAAAAATATACTTTCCAGATTTAATAGGCTCATTCATAATTTATCTTTAATATTGTTCACTTTATATTGTTCAAAAAGAAAAGTGTTTTTAGTTAGTTCTGTGTATCACAAGTACTTTTAAGCTATTATTTATCAAAGCAATATTGTACTTTCCTGCAAAACTAGTATATTCATAACTTTTACTGAAATTATATTCACATTGTCAAATGTTTACAGTGTAAATATAATTTGAGTCTAGCTCAAAAAATCAAACTTTTCTTACATTATGAACCTGAAATAATATTTGAAATACAGTCGAACCTCGTTAACGTGAACACTGTTAACGTGAATTACTTTTAGTATGAACTGTTTCCACAATCCCCATCAAAATGAAGATCAGTTAAGTTATATGAAGATTAATTACTGATAGCGTGAACTACTGATAACATGAACCAAATATTTTATCCCCTTTGTGATTCACGTTAGCGAGGTTCGGCTGTAATAACTTTTTTTTTTCTGGTATTTATATACAGTCTAACAGAACGCATAATTGCAGCCAATCTTAGGCATAATTGATTAAAAAGTAATTGAATTACAATTAAATTACAATTATAATTATTTTACTGTCAATTACTTGTTAATCGATTGACAGTAAAATAATTATAATTGTAATTTAATTGTAATTCAATTACTTTTTAACCAATTATGCCCAAAACTGATTGCAGCATACTTAGAACAAATATTTTGAAATTAATAAACGGAATCTATTACACTTTACTCTTCTTATTAGTCAGTAGTAATAAGATAGTTTTTTGTCCCTTATTTAATTTCTTTTAAGATTATTTATTAAATTTCAATGAGTTTCCTACATTATAAATGACTAAGATAAATGGAAAAATACAAATAAAAATGATTCCAAGAGAATCATTAATCATCTTTGTGCTCATTCAAATAGATATTATATATGACATTTTATACTTTATTTATAAATCAATGAAATTATTTTGAAACACAACGTTACAAAATATCATTAAATAAAAATTTATCTTTTTTTATGATATAGAATGATATAGATCTTTTCTCCGGTGTCATCGTTTGCTCGTATTGCTGTCTCTTTCTTGAAAATATTATGATTTCTTCGGTAAAGTATATCATTTAAAGGTCTGATTTTAGATCGATTTAAGTATTAACTTAATTTCTGCTTTCTTCTAGGAAATTCAGATATTGTTTGAAGGAAAAACAATCTTTAAGACTCATTCTCTAGATCCCAAAGAACTAAACGAGTGGATGTAAAAAAATATTTTACTCCAGATTTTTGTTTAATTTGTATGCATATCAAAATTATGAACTGATTTTTTTCTACCTATTTAGAAGCTTTTTATTTAAATTGGATTTTGTCATAGCGTCTTCGTGTCACGCTAAAAAACAAGGCGCCTCCACTTTAAAGTAAATGTAAGCAACTGGCTTACTTGGTTAGAGCGCCAGGTTGATAATGCGATGGTCGTGAGTTCGATCCTCGAAGGGCCGATGTGTTAATTTTTGCAGATGATTAATAGAAAAGGTGTCAATTTATAAATGAAAATTTTTCATTGACCACACAGTTCCTTAAGAATTTTTGAAGAGTTTTTTTAAAAAGCTTTCTTCTAGTTACTAAAAAGTATAAAATAAAATTTTAAGTTAAAAAAATATATATACATTTTTTTAGAAGCTTTTTATTAAAATTGGCATTTTTGTCATCATGTTTTAGTATAACGCTAAAAAACAAGGCGCATCCAGTTTAATGTAAACGTAAGCGAGCTTTTTCCGTTGCTTGTTGGCTCAGTTGGTTAGAGAGTGATTTTGATAACGCAGTGTTCGTGGGTTCGGTTCTCGTAGAGCTGATGTGTTACTTTTTTGCAGATAATTAATAGAAAAGATTTCAGTTGCTAAAAGAAAACCTTTCAATGTCTACACAGTATCCTAAGAAGTTTTTATCTTTTTTAAGAAGATTTTTTTTATAGTTACTAACACGCAAAAAATAAAAATTTAAGTTAAAGAAAAAAAAAAAAAAAAAACACTGGAAGCTTTTTATTGTTGAGCCCTAAAAAGCATAAAATAAAAAATTATTTTTGCGAAAACATGCTATTAAAAAATAAAAGTTTCAGTAATAAGAAAATTTTAAAGAAAAGTATAGATATTTCACTTTTGCAAGAGATGGATTTTTTTTTTAAATATTCAAAATGCTTTAAAAAACATTCGAAAACAATATTCTTATAGTCATCAGTTTTTGTATACGTATTTATTAGGATTTTCTAGCGACTGTTACTATTCTTGACTATTATTTGACTTTTGGTTAGAGCGTCATGCTGATAACACTATGGTCATGGGTTCGATCCTTTAAGAGCCGATGTGTTAATTTTTGCGGATAGTTAATAGAAAAAAATGTCAATGTCTGTGTTTTGTTTGATCTGCCCCTCTTGCATGCAAATTGGATATATTTCTATCCATTATTGCTAATATGTATCAAAAGTTACCTTGCAGAAATTAGAACCGAAATTAGAACTCCGAAATTAGAACTCCGAAATTAGAGCCGATCTCTCCACGAGGACCTGAAGATTCATCATTACTTGTCCCGTCGAATGTAACTCCTGGTTACCTCCCTCCCCCTCGCGTTAAGCTGAGACAGAATCATTAGGAGAGGATTGTTCTAATAATTTTAGAGTAAAGAAAAATAACACAATTATATTTATAATCACTTTAAATTACACACACACACAAAATGTCTAGATAATAGATGTATTATATTCCATTCATTATAACGGATCATAGTTATAATGATAGTCCTATAAAGCAAAATTTAATTTATATCGCTCTATTTCGCAGCATTTTTTTTTTCATTAATATACCCGTTCCTCTACACAAAGAAGATTTAAAAGAATATACTTAAATTATTATTAGCGTAATATTGGAAAGGTTTCCATAATTTATGTGTAATTGGTGATTTTCCTCTAAATTTTAGTTTTTGCATTGGAAATAAATTTAAGATTGAAACTCTCTAATTTTTTACCAATTTCTTAAATTAAATTTTTATGATAGTATAAAATACTGTGAATTAGTTTTAGTGCAAAAACAAATAGTTGAAGCGACAAACCAAACACGTAAGCAGCCCTCTCGCGTTCTCTTTCTTATTTTGCTATATTTTATTTTAGTGTTGCTCTTAATCTTACGGCTTGGCAGCAATTTTAATCATAGGGAAGAAAATTAAACAGTTCCAAATATACCATGATTATTAAGTTTGCATTGAATAAGATTTTACTTTGTATTGCAACTTACATCAGTCTCTTATTTTTTTTTTTTCCTATTTTACATTTAAATAATACGGTTGAGAACATAAAGTTTTTTTTTTTTTTTTTTTTTTTTTTAAGAACAACGAGAAGTTACACCGGGTACCCCATAAGTCTGTAGGCATTAAAAAAAAAAAAATTATATATATGTATATAAAGGAAATGGTAGCATTAAACATAGTTTCCAAAAAAATTACTTTTTCTTTTTTTCTCCTAAAGAAAAAAAAAATAGTTAAAATATTTCTCAATAGAGGGCGCTGTGCGTGAGTAAGTCCTACATTTCCATAAAAAACTATATTTATTTGCATGCAAATGTTTACAGGCATATAAATCCTATTCTATGTGTCCGCCATCATCACAAATTACAGTTTTCAAACGAATTACACCACCGCTAACTTCAGCTTCAGTCGAAGTTTCTTACCCGAGGGAAAACATCTTCACCAATAACGATTTATCCACCAAGACAGCATTGTAATTGAGACTTATGTATGCGCAAGCAGGAGGTAAAATAAGAAATAAGTTGTGTTGCTCATAAAACTGTGTAACTGGACTCTTGAATTGAATATTTTTCGTTATGCATACGTGCAGCGTCCTCTATCGACGAAAAATTTAACTATATTTTTCTTTACCAATAATAATAATAATAATAATAATAATAATAATAATAAAATAAGTTTATATATATATATATATATATCGCACCCCCCCCCCTTTCACAAGAGTAACTTTTTTGCAAATTGCGTTTAATTCTACGAATTCCTTCAATTTTTATGAATTTTTGAAATGTGTATAGACTTATGAGACACATTGTATGTTAAAATTAAGCATTTTTTAAGTAGACGTCTTACACAATTTGATTGAATATCAAATAAATAAATGATTAAATTGCGTTAAAAATTATCACATAACACATTAGGCTTAGCATTTATTATTTAATGTCATTTCAGTTTTTCTCTTACATTCAGAGGTTACATATTAGGGTGTATCGAATTTTTTTTTTTTTTTTTTTTTTTTTTTAATATCAAATTTACAATAGTGCGGAAAATTTGCCTTATGCTAGTTTTAGTATGTGTGCAAAATTTTGTTGATCTGAGTTAATATCTTCAGTTACCTCTGGGGTCGTTTATATAAAAATTCGTTAACTTTATCGTTTTTTCAATTTTTTTTTTCAATAAGAAATTGGAATCCTTAGTTCCGATAGGGCGAAAAATTGTCATATGGTATACTTAGAGTGTGCGCAATTTTTTATTGATGTGGGTCAATGTTGCTTCAGTTGCCTCTACGGGTCACTTATCTGGCCAAATTCGCTCATTTTAATGATTTTCCTTCAACATTTCTACGACTGTAATTCTTTTAATTATAATTATTTCTATTAATTTTTTTTTTTTTTTTTTTTGTATGAACAAATTATGCATTTGTGCAAGTGTGCAATGTGTACATTGTTAAAAAAAAACGCGTAAATTTACGTGCTTTCACCCGTTTAATTTTTACGATCACGACTGTTTTTTACCTACAAAACGGGCATACCCGTATTTTTTTATATGACTTGATATTTTTCGCTATACCACAAGGTTCTTAGCAGTTTATGGTTTGCCCGTAATTTACCATTTTGAATACCACTTTATATATAAATCCATTTCTGTATTATTATTATTTTTTTTTTTTTGAAAATATGTGCTACAAACGATTAATGAAGTTTATTATAAAAAAAAGTGGTAAAAGACTGCTAAGAACCTTGTAGTATAGCAGAAAGTATCATGTCATATCAGAAAATACGGTTATGCCCGTCTTGTAGGTAAAAAAACGGTCGCGACCGTAAAAATTAAACGAGTGAAGGTACGTAAATTCACGCGTTTTTTTTAACAATGTATGCATTGCAGACTTGCACAAATGCATAATTTGTTCATACAAAAAAAGTGAATAGAAATAATTGTACTGAAAAGAATTACAGTCGTTGAAGTGTTGAAGGAGAATCATTAAAAAATGAGCGAATTTGACCAGATAAATGATCCGTAGAGGCAACTGAAGACATTGACCCACATCAATAAAAAATTGCATATGCTCTAAGGGTACTATATGGCAATTTTTCGGATTCCAATTTCTTATTAATATATATATATATATATATATATATATATATATATATATATTGAAAAAACGATAAAATTAACGAATTTTTATATAAATGACCCCAGTGGCAACTGACGATACTAACTCAGATCAACAAAATTTTGCACACATACTAAGAATAGCATAAAGCAACTTTTCCGCACTATTGGAAATTTGATATCAAAAAAAGTTTTTTTTCGATACACCCTATTACATATCCCATTGAATTTAGATAAAAAATAATAAATAATTCTGAACGTAGTATCTTAACCCGTTAGTAGTCGCTATAAACAGCGCCACCTATTACAGATTGCGCACTTTTTATTTAACTGTCACCAATAATTTTAAGAAGTGATGTGATCGATGTTTCTTCGATTTTATTCGTGATTTATGTATATCAAATGCCACTTCTAAAAATTTTTGGCGGCTATTGAATAAAAAAATCTGTCAACACTGAAATATGGGCGGCAAATCGACCAACTAGCGACTACTAACGGGTTAAGCAAGGCTGGCAACGTTTCCATAATTTTAGGCTTGTTTTATTAATTTGTCACCATTACTTCAAAACAGTAGTTTTTTAAATAATATTATAGGATCAAAATTTTTAAGGAAAAACTCTTTTGAAAAAAGAGCGGTAGCAAAAAAATAAATAAATAATAATAAAATAAAATAAGAGGGTAAAATTATAGCAATACTGCGACACCTAGTTAAGTTTTCTAAAGTTACATTTAGTAAAGTTTTTCTTTGTATTGCTTACCTTTTCTTAACTTTTGAAAAACCTTGACAGTTCCTTAATTTTTTCTTATTTTAATTTAAAAAAAATTTCCCTTTATAATATAAACTTTTTTTTTTTTCTAAAAGAATAACTAAGGCATTACATATTAATGTCTTCACTTTAAATGTTGAATTTTTACGCAATCTAGTTGAATACGTATATACATTTAAAAAGAAAAGAAAAGAAAAATACTCTTAAAAGAAAATCGTACAAATCGTATAAGCAAGTAAACTAGGTTCAGAAAGTATTATTAAATTCCCTTTTAAGTCCCAATTTATAAAACACTTTTAAACTTTTTCATTCTAAAAAGTTAAATCTCCTTTTCATATTTTTTAAGAAAGAAATCAGTTGGATCTGTAACAGTAGATGCAAAACTCTGAATTCTTACAAAAAAAAAAAATCCCCTGTGTAACGTACTAAAGATCTTTTTTCATAGAATGCTGTTTCGGCTTATTTTTTAAAACGAGTAAAGCTTTTCAGGCCATGAAATGCATTATAGTTGCATTACTAACATAAGATTGGAACGCTGTGGTGGTTTGCCGAAAATAATGCAATTTTTTTTAAAGTGATTTTTTTTTTTTTTTTTTTTTTCTTTTTCTTTTTTTTCTGAGGAACAAGCTAAAATTTTACTTCTGAGATTTAAGAAAGAAAGAAGATTAAGTATATTTTTCACCGTGTTTTTATTAACTTCTATTCTTGTTTGTCGGGTACAAATCTTGCAATCGATTTTTAACTAATTTCCCTACTAGCTAGACATTTGAAACTTTCAGAATAGCTCGAAACCCGATCACAACACAATACTTCGAAACCCGATTTTCGAATTTTTGATTGGTTTTCTTTTAATTAATTAAAACATAGGCGTAGCCAGCTTTCCGAGCGGGAGGGTGCCCAAATTTTAAACTAAAAGTTACAATATGAATACATTATGAACATAGTGCGCGTGTGTATGCATGTGTGCGTTTTAACACATGTATAAAAGTTACACAAGTTAACACATGTACGTTTTAACATATAAATTAAGTAACTTTCTCTTAGAATAAATAACTAGACTTGACGCAGAACAGAAATATCAATATTTACACAACGTTAAAAATGCCAATGTAAAAAAATGTTAAATGCAGACTGCAGTTTTGGTAGCGTAAATCGGTGCATTTGGCTTCCTTTGAATTATCATTTGATAAAGTTTGGACTTTCAGAGTAGTGCCGCTATCCGTCTAATAGAAAAGGAACAGACGTTTGAAAATTGATTAAAACAAGGAAAGAATGTTGCATAAAAAATGTTGAATGGTGTCTAGTATTACGTTTCAGTACGAAACCAATGAACGTTAAAAGGTTAATTAAAAATCTGAAGCCTTAAGTTATAAACGAAAACCTAAAAACTAAACTACGGAAAAACTTATACTATGTAACTTAAATTGCGCATACAAAGTGATAAAGAAGAATTACAATAATATGTTTATTTATAATCGCATTTCATTTCTTTTATTTTACTAGTTTCAAATTATGAACCTATATATGTTAATTAAATATATTTATATATATATTAAATTAATACAATCTTGTAGATACTTTTTAAAAATTATTATTTTATTCTTTCCCATATTCATGAATAGCATTTATTATCTATATTTTAAAACATTGTTGTATTGTTGTAGTTGTGATGTTAGTTTCAAACAGAATAGTGCAAACGTGTATTGTGATCGCTGTAAAATTAAAGTGATACTTATTAATAAGGTTGTAATAAACTGTTGTGTGTACCATAATATAAAAATGTGATGTGTGTTAAAGTCGCAAAAATAAATATATCGAATTGTGGAAAGTGTAGAAACACGCCACAGACCGGACCATTAGCCAAATAAATTCCATGAAAAATTGCATAAAGTAAAATGAAAACATTAAAAGGGACACATACCAATAAAATTGCAGTGAAAATCCCTGCAAAGTAAATGTATCAAAATGGAGGACAGATAAAAAGCTTATGTGGTGTCTCACTATCCGACCGTGCACTGGCCATCAGCCGAAAATATTGTCTAGCCACCACCACAATTCAAAATTGCATACATAATCGAATCCAGAAACATTCATTAATAAAATAGCACGAAAAATCATCATGACACAATGTCGGAAATTTTCTACTCCCACAAATAAACGACTTTGCTATTTAAAAATTAAAAGACTAAATAATAAAGCATATTTTACGCATACCTTTCTTTGATGTTTGTATTTTTTGCGTTGTCTTGAGCTACCTCTTCAAACTCTCTCTTTTGCTTTGGTTGGAAAAATTATCAAGTCTTTCACATTTTTGCACATGATTCCAGAACAGTTTATCGTTTCTTTTGTCATTCAATACAGCTTTAATAGAATTATACTTCGCTTTCTCCAGATACAGGATTTTCAGGAAAGAGGAAATTGTTTTATAAAATTGCACGAGAAGAAGGAATCCGAATAAATATTTACACTGTAGCCTAATTTTTAATAATTTTCTTTCTTTCTTAATTACAAATACAAAATCGTCTGTTCATAAATACATAATTTATTTTCAGCTGCAAATCGTTTGTCAAAGTTCAAAAGTAATGCAAACGATTATAAAATGTTTTATTATTATTAAGTTTGAGTGACAGCTTTTAAATAAGGTAAAGAAAATTAAATAAATAAAATGTGGCATTTAGTCACAAAAATAAGATATTGTATACTTGACCGACCATTTCTGAGGTGCTTTAAAAAAGTTGAAAATTGTTTTAGAAACAATTTTGTTTGGCATGTATTTTTGTGAAGGGGAAGCATGTCTATTGCATCCTTCAAAACCCTCTGTTTGATTACAATTCCTGCATTCTTAAAACATTTACTTCAGGCTTAAATTAAAAATATTTTTAAAATGATTCAAAGAACTTTCACCCACAGTAAATTTTTTAAGAAAAGTCTGCTTATGATATGATTAACAATACTAATTTGAACTTTCCAGTGCTGTCTTAAAAAAAAAAAAAAAAAAAAAAAAAAATAGCAAATAAGACAGGCTGACGAAGAAATTTTTTCTTCAGGTTGAAATGTTTTTCTGATATATTTTTGGATGCTGTTTTAGGAAAAACTTATTTAAAAATTTCCCTCATAAAAAAAAAAAAAAAAAAAAAAAAAAAAAAAATGTTTGAGCTTAAAGTTCTATTTTTTTCGACTCCCATCTAAATTATTTCCCTGAAAATTTGGGTGATGTGAGTGAAGAACAAAGAGAGCTGTTTCATCAAGACATCAAAGAAATGGAAAGCAGGTATCAGAGACGATACATTTTCAACATGTTAGCAGAATATTGTTGCATGTTGTATAGAGAATTCCCCACACGCACACACACAAGACCCTCAAGCCTTGCACAAGGTAAAATGCTTTAAAGGGAGATTCGATGTGAAGAAATACATTTAAAAGATAATATGGAAATTAAAGACTATTTCAATGCATTTTTTATATAAATTGTTTCGAATTTGTTATAACTTCTAGACGAATTCTTCCGCTTTTCATCATTACTTTGTGAAAATTTCGTACGTGATACGAAAAAAAAAATAATCATTTCTGAATTCAGATTATCAAAACACATTAGAGACACCCAACGCAGTACATCAGTGCCTGATTTAAGGCAGGGCATTCGGGGCATGTGCCCTGGGCCCTTACACTGAGGGGGCCTCCAAGAAATTCCATCATACATTTAAAAAAATAGTTAATAAATAGTTAATAGTTAAATTTCCAAATTTTGCTATTATGATCGTTGTTTTTTTTTTGTTTGTTTTTTCGTCAAGGGATTATTAAAATTGATGCTGCACTGTATTACTACATGTATATTACTAATTGTATTACTGCACTGTTTTATAAATTGGCGGTATGATCTTTCATGGAAACTATCAGCACACCAAAAAAATTGCAATATTTTTGCTAAACGCAAATACAGCTGCATACTACCGATACTGCATTCCAAACTCTTTTTAAGGCTAATTAAATCCGAGGCACGCACTGCAGCGCAGATACATGGGCGCAATGTACGTTGATCCGATAAACAAGCATCAGGTCTAGTTAAGCCTTACTCCTGCCAATAAAATGAAAAGTGAAGTGAAGAGAATTTTTAGATGCGTGATTCAAAAATATGCAGTTTGTTTTGTTTGTTATAATATTAAAGTACGAAGAAAAGGGGCCCATTGAACATGAGTGCCCTGGGCCTCCAAGTGAGTAAATCGGTCCCTGCAGTACATAAAAAAGTTGAAAAGTACGTTTTCGCAGACCAGTGTAATCGGAAAAAAATTACCCGCTAAGTTATTATGATACCAGACATGCATTCAAATCAACAATTACTAAAAAAATTATTTTTGCATTCAAAGAACTTCAAAACCTGAAATTATCGCAAATATTTAGTTTCGAAAATTCGACCCCGTAAATAATACTTTCTGTAACTCATGGTAAGGGAAAGTAATTATTTTTAAACGTTTTTACTGGACGCAATGTAGTTTGGTATGAATACTTTTAATCGAACCTAACTTTTTTTACAATCTTTTAAACGAAAATTATTTTGTATCAATAGAATATGTTAGTTTCATTATGTTTAGTTCACTTTAAAAATGTTGTTGATATGTACAACTAGAAATTTTGTACTTAAACAAAAATGCACTTGAACTTTTTGCATGTCATAGTATACGATCATTATGATATAAATTGAATACGATTTTAGACTTCCTGCCAATACCTGCTTTTGAGTTATGCCCATGCAGACTAACCACAAGAACCTGGTTATACAAATAAGCGGACCTCAAGAAAAACTATTTCATATTCAAAAACTGGATCGCAAATCATTACATTCTCCAACATGTATGGGTAAGAGAAAGTTTAAAAAAATGTTTATTAAAAAGAAATGACAAAAAAAAAAAACTTGACTTTCTGTTAAGGCCACGAGTTTAAATAAACTAAATCATTTTATCGCCTCTTTTCCTGCTTTTCCTTGAAGGAAAAACAAACTACTAATTTCCTTTTATTTTTTTGTTTACCAAGAAAAGTTACTTTGCAAATTTTTGTCAGAAATGTGCAAGTAAATTTGGATTTATGAACAATTTAGATTATTCTTTTAAATATATTTTACCACCATGTTTAAGAAAGTGTCTTTCTATTGCATAGAATCATTGGTATTAGGAATGACAATTTTTCTTTTAACCTTCAAATCTTTTTTTTTTTTTTTTTTCTGTTTTCAATATGTTTTTGTTAAATATTCTGAATGTATGTGCGTGAGCGGGTGGGTGCCCGGGCACCCAGGGCACCCCCCCTGGCTACGCGCATGTTAAAATATGAAAATAATAACATCCTAATAGCTTTAAAATTAGCCATTAAAATATTAGCTATAACTTAATTGTTGCAAAAAAAAAAAAAAAAAAAAAAAAAAAAGAGTTCTTTTTTTTTTTTTCGACATAAAAATAAATATATTTAATTAAACGTGAACGTTAAAAAATTGTAAAAAGTTAAATTATGCATCTCACAAAACTTGACGTCATTATCACTTTAAATATTTTATACACATTGATAAAATGCTAATATATTTCTATAGCTAAGATTCAACAGAAAATTTAAAAACATGGTATATAAAACGTTTTTTATCTATTATAACGTTTTACGATTTTTTTTTTTTTTTTTTTTTTTTGAGTTATTTTAAAAATCTAGGAAAAAAAATATTATTCTTACGCATAGATATCGCACTGTCCATGCATGCTGATCAGTGCACGACCTCCATGTTCCATTAGTATCGATGTTTCAGAGACACACATTTTACATCCCAAATCGTTTACATAATAGGAGTTATAAAAATATCGCAAGATGCTGCCGCAGACACATACTTTACAAATCAAAAAGGGCGGTACATTAATGAGACGATTTGATGTAACCGCGATGTACTTGGATCCAACTGGCCTGTATGGAACTAGTTCTGCGACACATGGTACTTACACACTAACACTTTTATTTTGCACACAAACATTTACTTATATATAGATAAATGAAAAAAAGAATGTTTCAATAGACTCTATTGTATTATTATCTGAGAATGAAGCTTGATCAAAATTGTCTTGTACTTCAAGATTATTGATTAGAGTTGCCAACTTTTAAAATTTGTTCCGAAACATTGTTACTACGCTCCTTCTTTTCACACCAGAATTTTTTTAGAATATTTTTCTCCTATGTGTGACTACGGCTAAATAAGAAGAAAATTATTTTTCAACATTATTGGTATGATTAAAAAAAAAAAAAAAAAAAAAAAAAAAAAAAGCGATACAAATAATGCTACGGAATTGGCGACTTTTTACTGATTCACGTATCAGTTCCCGAACTTCTGTTCTCTGGGAAACAAAAAAATGTAGTATCTAAATTTATTATATTATTATTATTAAATTATTCTTTTTTAAACAGTTTTTATAATAGGAAAACAGTTTATCAAAATACATTTCTGTGTCTTTTTAATACCATTTTTAAAAGATATAATTTAAATAAAATTTACTTAGCATCGTCAATTATAACATGGATATCTTGTTACCTCTTTAAATAGTAAATAATTATCGTATTTTTAATAAGATGTGGGAGTCGAATATCTTTCAACATTCATATCGAGAGAATTTATAAGGAACAGAAGGAGGATTTACCACACTCGGAATTTTACATTATTTTGTTAAAAAATAAGCGAGTAAAAATCAATTTTGTACAGTTTACATATTTAAATATATTTAAAAATTTTACTCTCTAAAAAAAGTAATACTTGACGACAATATTTTAATATAATGATGTTATTTACAAAAATTTATACTTTATTATAATAAAGTGTCGAATTTTTTTACGTTCAAACATTTTTACTTCCTTACGTTATTGAATGCAGGTACGATTAATATGTTTATTTTGGAATATTTAACTAAAGAATTTTATTTCAGATGAAAAAGAAAATACTTTTTGAGCCTTCTTCATGCAAAATAGGAGATAATTTGATAGATTTTTCAAATTTTAAAGCGAAAATTTCTATATTAAGCTGAAAAATATAAAAGTGTTTACAAAATTCGTAGTGTAATACCTTCTTTTGATAAATATATAATTTGTTTGAAATATTGCAAATTAGTAAACAGGAAATATTTTTATTGGATATGTTGTAAGAAGCAGCATTCGCTTTTTCTTTTCTTTTGCATACATTGAGGAAGAATAATATTTTTATGTAAAAATGTATTCAACATTGATGTTTTTAAATGATTATAAGAATTTTTTAACAGAAATATCTATTTACTTTCAAAATTATAGTTTCTTTTAAATTATAACTTTATTTTGTACACCAAATCTTTTGTATCGTTATTATTTGTATTGTAAAAAGTTTTATTAAAAAAAATTTGTGTACAATGCGAAAAAGTAATATTTTTTATTATGTAAAAATATATCCAATGCTCATATTTTTAAGTGATTACCGGATTTTCTTTATGAAAAAAAAAAAAAAAAAAAAAAGAAAATGAAAATTTTTAACACGTTGAGCGTTATGTCAGCCATTCTAGATTCTAGTTTTTTTTGTCATATATCTCTAACAAGGAAACATTCAAAAAGTGTCATCTTCAAAAAGTATTGAAAAAAAATATATGTGATTCTACTCTTCATAAAACACCAGAATATGAAACAATTATCGGCTGAAATTAATTACAGCGACCACAAAAAATTATCAAAATCAAGCATATTTGGCGATTTAGCGCTGTTAGGCGATACGTTTGCTAGCACCGAGATTGCCGTGTACGAACAGAACCGTGTTTTGCTTTTCCGCCAAGTACTTAAAATCAATCGCCTAGCAGTGTGAAATCGCCAAATAGGCTTACTTTGATAATTTTTTGTGGTCGCTGTAATTCATTTCAGCCGATATTTTTTTTTCACTTTCTGGTGTTTTATGAATAGTAGAATCAAATATATTTTTTTCAATACTTTTCGAAGATGACACCTTTTGAATGTTTCCTTGTAAGTATTGTAGGAATCACTTTAAAACTTTAGGAGTGTGCAGAACATTTTATACTTCAAACATTTCAGTCAAAGTTTTACCCCGAAAGTAAAAGCAGTACTAATAAAAAATTAAAACGTTGAGCGCCCTGTCAGCCATCTGTGGCTGACAGTGTCAAATATGATATAAAGCCGCGTCAACCATCGGTGGCGGATGTAAAATACGATATAAAACTAAAAATATTACATTTAATGATTGAAAATCGATTAAAAATTTGCTTAATTATTATTTATTACAGGAGGAATCCTTATGGAATTTTAATGGATTTTAAAAATTTACGTTGCGCTCAACGTGTTAATCATATTTTCTGTTTAAATTTCAGTTTTATTCGGTGTAAAATTTTCATTTGTATCGTTGCAAATTATTTTGAAAATGTGGAGATTTAAAAGAAAATAATGTACATCTTGATCTTACTGACAGCTAAATAGGACATGCCATGTTAAGAAATATCAATTTAAAATAATTTACGAAATTTTAGAAGTAAAACATTTATTTTACATAATGTTTATACCAGCATCATAAACAGTATTTTAAAATTAGTGGAATTCTTTATAATAATAATAATAATAATAATTAAGTATGTATATGCAAAACTCTGGTAAACCACTGAAAAACATCCTAATTTTCGAATAACTTACAGCGTTTTACAGGAATTTAAGCTTCAATATGGCTCTGGTCAGTATCATAAATTTAACTTTTAAACTTGTCCAAATTCTTTATCTTGGGATATCCAGCACGAATATAACAGGAACATATATATATATACTTATCTTTATAACATTTGTTTACAATATTCTATATTAGCTATTTTTGGTTGGAAATTCAAACCATAATATCCAAAATTAATATATATATGTAGATACATGTAATATTTCAAATTTCTGTATTAACATTGAATTAAAAATAGTTTCAAATAAATTAAATCTTTAGCTATTATTATATATTTAAAAAAAATCTCAGAGGAGAAATATTAAAATTTCTCATAAAAATTCAATTATTTAGTTATCATGATTATATGATTTCGAAATATTTGTGTTCCCTCCATGTAGGATTTAAATTTTATTGTCATGCCTCCTGAACACCTTTAGTTCTGAGTCCTAGACATCCAATTGCCGGTAGTGCAGCACTGGTGTGACTTAAAATTCACCCAATCACTCTTTTCTTTAACTTTGTTTTTTTCAAGCGGAATTATATGCCTACATCCATTTCTATGGATTTCTGATCAGAATTTAATATAGTAACCCATTTAGAGTAAGAGACTCTACAAGCGATCTGTCGTCAACAAGCCATATATCGTGTACACGCCATATGAGTCTACAAGCCATATGTCGTCATAGAACTAAACATCCTATTATGGCAAAAATTAATGCTTCTTTACTCAGTCTTTCGGGAAGAACCTCTCTTGCTCATGCATTGGCGCACAAGCGGTAGTAGTGGGCAATGAGCTATTGGATGAAATGGCTAAGGTAGCGACTGGAAAAGACATAGCGGACATATCTACCATTTCCCCCTTCATATGTCAAAAAGTTCTTAAAACCTAAAATAATGGATGAATGACAATCATGTGGGAAACATCAACAAAAGGCCATTATACCTTCGAAATCAAGTCAAGAGTATCACTTTCTTCATACAGTATGAGTCCAGCAATTATAGCATTCCTCTCCAGTCCCGGTCTTTTCCCATCTTATCTCTACATATTTCATTGCTCACGCTCCTCTCTGTGTCCGTGTGGGGGAGAGGGTTCTTCACAACACTCTTACTATAATTGTCAATTAACAACCTCCTGGCACATTCTTCGTCCAATTCCCATCCCAACTTACTGGTTAACTAGTTTACTGACCGTCCAAATTTTCGTAATAAACTTGCCAAAATTTTTATGTTTCTCTCAGAGATATCATATCTAACATCATAACACCACATTATTTCTATATTTCCCGTGGCAATCACCCTTCTTTAGCGGGAGTGAGTTGTTCTGATAGCGCCATTTTGCAGAGGATTTGTACTATTTCTGCCATTTTGTTGCGTGGGATTTTTACCCGGCAGAACTTGTAAGTATTTTTTTAATCTAATAAACAACGGGAAAGGCTGAAAATTGCTCCAAATCACTGAATAGTGGTAAACGGTCTTCTTCTGCCTTTTATACCACTCAGCCAACCATCAAATAATTTGTGAGCCAGGTTTTAAATGCAGACAGGTGAATTTAATCCATATATCAAATCATTTTTAAAGTTTCAGCAAAGGATAGTCTGAAGGACAATATAACATTCAAAACAAATCTCTTTAGACTTCTTAAAATAAATACATAAATAAATAAAGCAAAAGTTTACTTTTAAAGAAAATAAACAAAGAAATTCTTACAGATTTTTAAGAAAAGTTATTTTTCCAGAATTTATACTGTTTTTTTATTGAATTTTCAAAAACCTTTTATTTTTGAAGAAGAAAGAATTTCACCATCAAATAATTATTATTTTAATAATATCAAATGTAAACGAGAACGAAATAATAATATGTAAGAGAAAATTTCTAAAATAATTTTTATTGGAAAATCTGTTTAATTTATCTTAATAATTAGTAGTAACAAAACCCATTTATTGACATTTTTGTCATTTTTATCAGAAAAATTCATTTAAAATGAATAAGAGTTATTCATCAATCACGATTAAAATGTAGATAAATGGAGGAAAAACGAAATAAAAATTATTTAGAACAACCATTAATCTTCTTTCTGTTCAATCAAATAAATATTAAGCATACTATTTTATTCTTTTCTTTAAAAACCTCATATTACGAAGTATTGTTATATCTCATATATTTTTTTCTGCTTAGTAATATTTATTGTATCCTTGATTTCTATCTCGTGGTCTGATCATTACTTTCCAGACATGTAAAATGAGTTAGGTAAGCTATGTATTTTTATAATCTGTTTATAGATAATTCAAATATTATTTATCATATGCGAATTTGTATGTTGAATTTAAAAAGTATGCGTTATCTGTTTTAAAAATGAATAAATTTATCTTAGCTATGCGTCCGGAATATTATTTTTAAAGATGCAAAATTGTAAGCAATGCCGTTGTATCATCGATTTTTAAATAAAGCGATTATTATTTATCACAAATATTCGTATTCTTTGCTCATATTAAACAAGTTAATGACGTGACTTTATATGTATATATATATCTTGAGTTTCTCGGAAACTACTCTAACGATTTAGACGCATGTTTGGGTTTAATGTTTTTTTGGGATGAAAAACCGATGTGACTCATTATAAAAATTCGCGTTCACTGTTAACTCATAGTTCACCGGTTGAAAAAAAGACAGAAACTGGTTTTACACGCTTATTGACCTAATGATTTTTTATAAAAACTTAGGGTTGAGAGTTCTTAAGATAACAGACCAAGATAACTTAAACTTATCTACAGGAAAATTAGCGTTAACTGTTAACCTCCGGCCGCTGCAAAATATAACAGAAATGAGATTTTCTCAATGGATATAACGATTTTGATAAAATCTTTTGAAGATTTTCTTGAGATGACAGTCTAATTTGATTTTTTTCATATTCAGGAAATTTAGCATTCACTGTTAACCCTTGATGCGACTGGTTTCAAAATATATCAGAAATTTGGTATTCTCGGAAACGTATTTAGCGATTTTGGGAAAAAAAAAAAAAAAAGCTTATTTTAAAGAGGTTTTTGAGATGACGGACACTTCCGATTTTTTCTAACAATCACGAAAATTAGTGTTCAATGTTAATCCCCACTCTGCCTATTGTAAAATATGACATTTATTTTTTCTGACTAACAATTATTACAAAATAAATAAATAAAAATAATGTTCACTTCTGTGTAAACCCTCACTCCACTCGCAGGAATATGGGGCAGAAAACTGGTTTTATTAGAAACCCGTTTAAATTATTTTGATAAATATTTAAAGTTTGGGAATTTTGAGCTGAAAATTCGATTTGAATTTTCCTGATCTTTAGGATGGGTGGATGGTTGGGTTTTACGTCGCACTAGTGCTGCGCAGATGGGCAATTGGTGACGGTCTGGGACACCCCCCTAGAGGTGGTCCGGAGACATGCCATCACAATTTTTACCCTCCACAGAAGGGATGGCTCCCCCGCTTCGGTGATCCCCAGCGGTATAATTTTTGATGGGAACATGGAGGACATTGCGGACACGGTAGATTTTACGTGCACCAACCACCATTAGTGTACACGACGGTCTTCGGCCGGCTCGAGTACCGAACCCACAATCATCCAATTACGAGGTCGATGCTCTACCAACTGGGCTACCCGAATTTTACGACAGTTAGAGTTCTCAATTAATCTTCACTGTGCCCGTGCAAACTATCGCAGAAGCTTGGCTTTCTTGAAAACTAGTTTGATAAAAATTTACAATTAGGTGTTTTTTTTTTAAATGACAAATCAATCTGAATTATCTCCATTTGTAGAAATTTGCCGTTCACTGTTAACCATGCAAATCCAATGCAAACTGTATGGCAGAAACTTTGTTTTCTCAAAATGAGATCTAACAAATTTGATAAAAACATAGGTTTGGACGTCTTTGCGATAAAACCCATCTGATTTATTCTCATATTCAGAAAAATTAGCTTTTACTGTCAAACTTAACTACACCCGTGGCAAAATCTAGCAGAAACTTGGTTTCCTTAAAAATTACTTGAATGGTGTTGATAAAAATTTAGAGGTGCTTTTCGAGTTTAAAACCCAATCTGAAGTGCTCTCATCATTAGAAACTAGTTGGCATAGATGGACTCTGCTCAGTTCCTCATCATATGTATGTTCTCATAAATTTCTAGTGCAAGACATATTATATTTATGTTAAGAGAAATGAATTTGACCAAACGCTTGACACAGAGACAGAACGAAATCCCCGCCTAATAGGATACCTACCGTTGAGTTCAATATATTTATCTTATTCTAATCTAATAATTTATTTTATTGGGGTCAATTTCGTAGTTTATTTTCATGCTACTATTTCCAATGCAACAATCCAAAAAATGCATATTTATATGGAATATCGCCCCATTTTGCTATGTTGATAAAATTTTAAATTTCGAATAACTTACGAAATTTTCCTGTTAGAATATTTGTAGTCAATCATATTCAACCAAGTATCATAAATGTTATTTTGAAGTTGTCTGACATATTTGTGATCGTCAAAATGGACGCTCATGCTCACTTTGACCCTATTCTGCCATGTTATGTAAATCGTAAATTCCAAATAACTTACGAAATTTTTAAATTAAGAAACTCATAGTCAGGGATGTTCATTCCAGTATCTTAAATGGTATTTTACAAGTATTCTGACAATACTTTACTATGAAAGTATCCCTCAAAAAAAAAAATGTTTGTGCGAAATTTTGCCCTATTCCGCCGTATTAAGTAAATCTTAAATTTCCAGTGACTTACGAAATTTTTAAATTGGAAAATTAATAGTCAAGGATGTTTATACCAGCATCTTAGATAATATTTTAAAAGTAGTCTGACAACTTTACGATGAAAATATCCCTCAAAAGGGACATTTGTGAAATTTGGCTGTATTCTGCCATGTTAAGAAATCGTAAATTTCGAATAATTTGCGAAATTTTCAAAGTAGTATATTTCTAGTTAATGATGTTCATCCTGCCATCAAAAAAGATATTTAAGAGCTGTTCCTACATCTTTACGATAAAAATATTTCTTTTCATGCACGTTTAATTGAAATTTTGCCCTATTCTCCCATGTTAAGAAAATCGTAAATTTCGAATGACTTCTGAAGTTTTTTAATTCGAATGTTGCGAAGGAATAGGGTCTTGCCAGTGTCCTATCTAATACTTTAAAACTTGTCCGATCTCTCTGCGATCATTTGTTCGTGAGATATCGTGTACACAGACTAACATACTAACGGACTAACAAACTAACAGACACCCTACAGACAGACACTATACCCATTTTGATATTTTTGGATTCCTCACGCCTGAAAACGTGTAAAAAAAAGTAAAAAAACCGAGGTCGAAAATTTTCACGATTACCTAAGTTCCTCATACCTATAGTATGATGGGGAACTAAAAATAGTATTCGCAGGTAACCTTTGCTCTGGAAAAAAAAAAAATAACAAAAACTTCGATTTTAGAAGATATTCTAATGATTTCAATAAAAATTTAGATATAGTATGTTTTTGAGATGACTGTTCTATCCTGAAGATGAGGATCAGGATAACATTATTGCATTATTATTAACATTAACTGGTAATTCACATTCCACGTGAGAAAATACGACAAACATTTCCTTTCCTTGAAAATCGTTGGAAAGATTAAAGAAAAAGTGATGAGAGAGAACGGTTAGAGGTTTCATGAGATTAAAAAATCGACCTGACTTATCTTCCTTTTCTGAAAATTTTGCAGTCGCTGGTAAACCGTGCTTCACTCGGAAAAAAATATTACAGAAACACGGTTTTCTAGAACATGGTTCTAAAGATTTTGATAAAAAATTAGAGTTGGGTGTTTGAGATGATACTTCCATTTAGATTATCCATATATCTAGGAAATGAAGCTTTCACTGATAGCCCACTCTCCGTTAGGGTAAACATATAAGAGATACATTACTAAGAATGATTTTGGATTTTTACAATGATTTTATAAATTTTGTAAATTTTAATAATGATTTTGTATGTTTTATGTATTATGTATTATGTATTTTAACAGTGAACGATTTAATTTACTTTGAAATAAAAAAAAAGGAATAATTTTATTGAAATATATATTGTTATATGGATTTAAATATGCAGTATGTTGCTGATACAGTATGACATGATACAGTTGCCAGGGGACATGCTACACAAGTGGTTATTAATAAAGTCAGTACAATGGGAGTTGAAGTGAACATATAGAAATATTTACATAAGGAATAATCAAAGGCAGTTTAATAAGTTTAAAGGATTATACTACAAATATGAAAAAAAAAATCTATAAAGAGATTTAAGGAAAAATTATTAAAACATTAACTGAAAATAAACATAACAAATTTTGAAAGTTTGTACTAAATGTAAGAAGTACTTATGAGAATCAAGTGTATGTGGGATTTTATATTTTAATTAGACATTATCGTCAAAAAGAAATATTTCTTGAAAGCAAACTTGAAGAATTAGCAAAAATATTTCACAGAGAACATAACAAAAATACATCAGGATAACCTCTTCGTTCCAGAGGTACACATATGTGGACCTCTATTCTTTCCTTTATAAAATCTATACCATTTAATATTTTTATATTTTGACTAAACTAATAAAAAGCTGAATAAATTGGATTTAAACAGATACCGGTATATGGCAGCATGAAACTAAGTTTCTGAAATATAATGTTATTTTGTCGACTTTCGTAAAACGACTTTAAAACAGTAGTCGACCACCCGGTCGAAGAAAAGTACGCAATTTTTATAATTGTTTATTAAGTACTTAGACACTTGCCAGAATAAAAAGAAAACTAATATTGATTTATTTATTTAAGGGCATCAAATTTTTAATTGTGCTACAGTTAGGAAGATTTATGTAACTTAATAATTTAGAGTATAGTTGTTTAAAGCCATACATTTGAATCATACGAAAATTATACATACATACGAAAATTATTCCCATTTTCAAATAAGTTGGAAAAACGTTTTTAAAACAAAATACTGCGATCGGAGTACAAATACCTTATATATATCATGAAATATGAGCATTTTTATGAAAAACGTTTTCACTGTGCATGTGCAAAAGATAATAATAATAATTAAAAAAAAAAAATCTGGAGTGACTCCACTCGACTTTCCGAACATTGAGTAAAGTAAAGTAAGAGAAGTTGTTAAACAAACAAAAGAGAGAAAACCATAATAAAGTGTTTGAGTATTTTTCTCCATATATTACACAATGTTTTATTTAACGCTACTGAACTTTGAGCCGATTTTGATAAAAACTTGGTGTTAAGGTTCTTTGAATCCATCTTGTTCCATCTGATTTATTACTCATATACAGGGAAAGTCGTGTGCGTTGTTAACCCTTATTCCGTCGTTTGCAGCATATGCCAGAAATAGGGTTTACAGGGAAAGGAATCTAACCATTTTATTAAAAATTTAGGGTTAAGAGATTTTAAGAAGACAAATCCATCTGATTTATCCTCATCAAATGTATGGCTTTAAACAACTAAACTCTAAATTATTAAGTTACATAAATCTTCCTAACTGTAACACAATTAAAAATTTTATGCCCTTAAATAAATAAATCAATATTAATTTTCTTTTTATTCTGCCACGTGTCTAAGTACTTAATAAACAATTATAAAAATTGCGTACTTTTCTTCGACCGCGTGATCGACTACTGTTTTAAAGTCATTTTACGAAAGTCGACAAAATAACATTATATTTCAGAAATTTAGTTTCATGCTGCCATATACCGGTATCTTTTTAAATCCAATTTATTCAGCTTTTTATTAGTTTAGTCAAAATATAAAAATATTAAATGGTATAGATTTTATAAAGGAAAGAATAGAGGTCCACATATGTTTACCTCTGGAGCGAAGAGGTTATCCTGATGTATTTTTGTTATGTTCTCTGTGAAAATGTTTGCTAATTCTTCAAGTTTGCTTTCAAGAAATATTTCTTTTTGACGATAATGTCTAATTAAAATATAAAATCCCACACACACTTGATTCTCATAAGTATTTCTTACATTTAGTACAAACTTTCAAAATTTGTTATGTTTATTTTCAGTTAATGTTTTAATAATTTTTCCTTAAATCTCTTTATAGATTTTTTTTTTTTCATATTTGTAGTATAATCCTTTAAACTTATTAAACTGCCTTTGATTATTCCTTATGTAAATATTTCTATATGTTCACTTCAACTCCCATTGTACTGACTTTATTAATAACCACTTGTGTAGCATGTCCCCTGGCAACTGTATCATGTCATACTGTATCAGCAACATACTGCATATTTAAATCCATATAACAATATATATTTCAATAAAATTATTCTTTTTTTTTTATTTCAAAGTAAATTAAATCGTTCACTGTTAAAATACATAATACATAATACATAAAACATACAAAATCATTATTAAAATTTACAAAATTTATGAAATCATTGTAAAAATCCAAAATCATTCTTAGTAATGTATCTCTTATATGTTTACCCTAACGGAGAGTGGGCTATCAGTGAAAGCTTCATTTCCTAGATATATGGATAATCTAAATGGAAGTATCATCTCAAACACCCAACTCTAATTTTTTATCAAAATCTTTAGAACCATTTTCTAGAAAACCGTGTTTCTGTAATATTTTTTTCCGAGTGAAGCACGGTTTACCAGCGACTGCAAAATTTTCAGAAAAGGAAGATAAGTCAGGTCGATTTTTTAATCTCATGAAACCTCTAACCGTTCTCTCTCATCACTTTTTCTTTAATCTTTCCAACGATATTCAAGGAAAGGAAATCTTTGTCGTATTTTCTCACGTGGAATGTGAATTACCAGTTAATGTTAATAATAATGCAATAATGTTATCCTGATCCTCATCTTCAGGATAGAACAGTCATCTCATTAACAGTCAAGCCAATTATTACTAACCCCCTAAATTAAGAATGTAAGAAAATTATACTTTTTTCTAATGTACAATGTGAACGTATATGTCTAAAAGCCTTCAAGTGTAACTTATGTTGTTATTATAGCTTCGGGTCCGAAGAGGATAAAGAAAATCCACAAAAACAAACACACAGTATATTATATACCAAGAAATACTGACCATAATTAATAGAACCAGTTGATTGAGAAGTATCTCACACAGTAATTTAACCGCGGTAAAAATTTTAATTTGAGTGATGGGATCTCAAAATACTGCAACGTTTTTTTCTGTAATGGATGAAAAGATTTCGAGTCAGTAAGAGTTTGAAAGGCAACTAGATTTAATGACCAAATCTCCTTGTCCATTTACAAAGGAAATTTATTTTCTAAATTATAGATAAATATCGGACAAATATAGGGTTTTCCTTCTGAAATGTATTATTAAATAGTGCTTTCATTAAAAGTACACTCCTGCTCAAAAGTTTAGCAAGATTTGCAAACGGTTTTCAATTAAAAAATTTATCTCTTGATGAAATGTTTTCAAACATTGGGTATTTAAAGTCTTCTTCATGTTTTTCAGTGAAGATTGGTTTAAGACAACATTTAAGGGGCCGGTAACAAATTCAGCAAAATGAATAATGTTTGTGATCACCTTGTATCGTTAAGTAAACGAAATGAACTGTAACCTTAGGATATGTTAATATAGACTTAGTTCTACTTGTGGATGAATTTGTGCGACGATAGCGTATTAAATAACGGAGATATAAACATTTTTTTACTCAAAAAAAAAAATATATATATATATATATATATATATCAACACGTTTTTTATTCATAATATACAGAGTTTTTAGCGAAAATTATTCCCACTTTCAGATAAGTTGGAAAAACATTTTTAAAACAATATACTGCAATCGGTATACAAATACCTTAAACATCTCATGAAATATGAGCATTTTTATGAAAAACGTTTTCACTGCGCATGTGCGGAAGATAAAAAAAATATTGCATAGATTAAAAACTAGATATATTGGGCAACTTTAGTGAAAAGTGCCTTTGAATAGAGTAAAAATTAAGCAAATTGTCCGAAAAAAAACGAGTTAGATTTTGGATATTTTCCAAGAGGTGAAATTTCTTAAGGGGTTTTTCACATTTCGCGTAATTAATTTAAAAATCTAATTATTTCAGCTACGCTCTGAATGTACTTTTTTGTGAAGAACCCATTATAAGCTTGTAACTCTAACATATTTTTGTTTATTTTCTAAGATTTGTGAGATGATAAGGGGTTTTTTACAAAAAAGAACTTTTGCTAAGTTGTTAAAATAATTGTGTGTGTGTGTGTGGATCTTCAAATTAATGAGAAAACCCCTTTAAGGAATTTTAACTCTTGGAAAATATTTAAAATCTAGTTCGTGCATTTTCGGGAAATTTTCTTAATTTTTACTCTATTCAAATACAATTTTGACAAATGTTGCCCAATATATCTAACTTTCAACCTAGTCAATATATTTTTTTTCTATCTTTCGCACATGCGCAGTGAAAAAGTTTTTCATAAAAGTGTTCATATTTCATGAGATACTCAAGATATTTGTATTCGGATTGCAGCATATTGTTTTAGAGGTGCTTTTCCCACTTATCTGAAAATGAGAATAATTTTCGTTTAAAACTCTGTATTTTATAAATAAAAATCAAGTTTTAAAATAAATGTTTATATCTCCTTTATTTAATGAGCTATCGTCACAGAAATTCATCCACAAATAGAGCTGAGTCTATGTTAATATATCCTAAAGCTACAGATCATTTCGTTCACTTAACGATACAGGGTGATCACAAACGTTATTGGTTTTGCTCAATTTGTTACTGGCCGTCTTAATGCTCTATTAAAAAGGATAAATTTTTAATTGAAAAGAAAACTGAGCTTTTGCAAATCTTAATGAACTTATGAACAGAAGTGTAGTATCCCCTATTATTATTATTATTATCATTATTTTTGGAGAGTTAGCATATGATAAATATATATTATGGCTATAAGAAAACTAGTAATAATAATAATATGCGGAACAAAAAATATTTATACTTCTTAAAGTTAGAGAACTGCTTGCATCGAATAGTCTCATTTATAGGTCTAAGTTATTCACAAAAAGAATATATATATATACATATGTAAATACTTTAATTCCTTTGCAACACTCAGCAAATGAAATATAGATGAAAATATCAACAAATGAAATTTTAAATGAGACGTATTTCGAATAAAATTATTGTCACGATGATAATTTAATTTGATTTCACTGATTAGTAAAAACATGTTAAAGTACTTACGCAGAAGAGAAATGACACAAACATAACACATAAGCCTAACGATGAGATAATTTGCAAAGACCAATAAACCAATAGAAACATTCATCAATTAATAGAAATGGAAAGAGATAAATGAACCAAAAGGATCCGATAAAATAAAATAAAAGAGAATTCATTAAATGAAAAATAGAATTTTAAATGCTGAAAACCAGAAATGTTCACGCTTCAGGAAACTTGCACCTCTGTCAGCATCATGCAAGATTTCGGAAAGCTGTATAGCTTATTCAAGCAATATACGACTCAAGTATCTATCTTGCAACAAAACAAAATAAAAAAGGAAATTAGATTAAACAGTAACACAAACCAAAATTGAAACATGGAATAAGTATTTTTAATAAGTCCACATGTAAACGATTCCATACAGAGATAGTAGAAATAAACAGGTTGCCAAAACGAACATTAGTGAAAAGAAAAGATTAAAAGTAAAAGGACGATTAATCGATCTAGGTGCAACTGAAATGAAATAAATGAATGTATTAAGTGATAGTTATTAATCCTTAAAATTTAAAAGCAATAACAGTATTAAAAAGGTGATATTTATATACAGTCGGTAACAAAAGTGTCCGAACACTGGCAAAAATTCCTATATAAAATGTAGAGTTAATACTGTTTTGTTAAATAAATCCTTGTCGAATCGTGTTCTTAGTCAGTCTAAGAACATGATTCGATAAGGATTTATTTAACAAAACCGTATGAACTGTATTTTTTTACATAGGAATTTTTGCTAGTGTTCGGACAGTTTTGTTACCGACTGTATATATATAGTTTTAGCCATCGTAAAAATAAATATATAAATAAATAAAATAAAAAATATTTCCCTATTTTTCAAACTATTTGTTCTATTTATCACTTTGAAATTTCAAAGATGTTCCCTGATAGTTTCTGAACAATTCTTTTTCTTTACTAGTTTTGATCTTGCTAACTTTCATAGAAATTTATATATAGATAGTGTGTTTTCTCTAATTAAAATTATATTTATCGCTACATGCATAGAATGAGTGAATTAACATGATTATATTTGTCGTTGATTTTTTGTGAGAAATATTTATTTAGTATCTCTTGAAAATCAAACAATATTTCTCTTGCACTAATGAAACTAATATAATTTTGAAACACTTGAAATGTAAGAATATAGAGAAACAACAATGTAAAACCTCATCATTTTCAGAAAACTGTATTTATATGTTTAATTAAAGTATACTTTAATTGAATCATTTATAGCACAGGATGCACTGTAAAAACATAACTATAACCAGCTGCAAGAAACTCTCTGTGAATGGTGAAAATAATTATTTTCTCCAATCACACAGAGTTTCTTGCAGCTGGTAATAGTTATTTTTTTACAGTGTGGCTTAACAAAGTTGTGAATTTATAGAATACATTGCACGTTATAATATAAAGTTTAAATTATTGTTCGCCATTTATACTGATGTAATCTTTCCTGACAATGGAACTAATTATGCCTGTAGACAGATATCGAAAGTAAAGAGAGGTACACTCAGTAATTTAGAACAATAAATCTGATTAGAGAAATGTTAAAAAAAAAAAAAAAAAAAAGAAAAGAAGAAGAAGCATAAAAGAATTTGAATAAAATACATATGTCATTATCACTTCGTGAAATTTACTGTAGTAATTCCCCTACAAAAGGCTGTAAGATTGTGAAAATGTAGCAATCTTTTGTAAGATTACCTCAGGGGAAAGGGTGAACTTAATCAGCACCAAGCTGATTCTCTGGAGGTTTGCTGACAGTATTTGACGAGCTCATGGTAACAAGAATGACCTGAGGATAAATTACTTTAATTAAGAACGACATTTAAGGGACAAAGTTAGATATTCATTTGTCTGTAACCTGTTATTATTTTTAAAATCTAAAGCAAATAAATAATTTAAAGTGAATTTTAATTATTAAAATTGCAAAATATTCTACTATTCAATAGAAATCGACAATTATACTAATAACATAGGAAACAAAGTGTAATATAAAAAGTCAACTTTTCTTCAAAATTGCTTTATTAAAAAGAGCTAATTACATTTTTTTATGAAAAAAAGCAATGCATCAAATGATGGCTTCCATTTAACACTTTGTCTTATTACCGCTAAAATATAATAAAGCATTTGCGACATATCCGTCTTTTTAAATACACTGTAACCCCCCCCCCCCCCGAAAAAAAAAAAAAAAAAAAAAAAAAAAACAGCCACACCAAGAAGGAGTAATGCGAGCTGGACACAAATTCAAATGCAAACAGGTTTAGATGGAAAATGCAAAATTTTACAGTTTGGCTACCGTCGAATGAGCATGCGACGCTGCAGCGCATCTTACCTGCGCAATTGGCAGAATATTAAAAATGAAAAGTTTTGATTCCAGGTCATAAATTCATCAAAAATTTTATTCCTTCTACTGAGGTAGACAGTAACTATGCCTTGCATATCGGTGCGCAAACAATATGCGCAGATGTCTACATTTCAGAGAGGTGTGTAGTTGGACTCAAAGAAGCCGGTTCGTCTAATCCGCGAATTGTTTGACAATTGGATAGGAATGATTCCATTATTAGATGATATTGACAGGAATGGGTGAACCATGCCTGAACACAGCGTCAGGGAGGAAACGGTCGGCCTACAGAGAGGACAGAATGCGAGAACCAATCAATCGTCAGAGCTCTACTCAAAGCTCCAGTTCATAATTATCATCGATCCTTTTGTGGAACTGGTACTTCAGTGACTTCAAATACCATTAACAGGCGGCTCAGAGAAATGAGGTTGAGCTCACAGAGCTCCTTGTGTGGACTGCTATTGAACGCTGTATAACGACAAGCACGTTTGCAGTGATATCAGGATCGTTCGAACTGAAATGTCTCTGAATGCAGTAGAATTGCCTTCAGTGATGAGTTCCACTCCGATTTGAGTCCCGATGACCAGCGAAGAAGTGTCTGGAGACACCCCGAAAAAAGTGCAATCCCACCTTGACTGTCGCGAGTTATACGTCCCGATAATCAGGTGTGAAGGTTTGGAACGTCATTTCATTTCATAGCAGGACCCCTTTGGTTGTCATCCGGGGCATTTTTACAGAACAGCGGTACGTCGACGACATTCTACGTTCCGTTGCGTTTCCTTTCGTATCACGCAATCCTGATCGTATATTTCAGAATGATAATGTTCGCCCACGCACAGAGATAATTTTTACTGCTTTTTTTACTGCTTGTCTAACTTTTTTTTGGCCAGTAAAGCCGCCGGATCTCTCTCCCACTAAAGGCGTTATTGGGATCCTTAGTGGTCAACCCATTTTTGAGCGTGTCAATATACTCAAAAATGAGTACATGGGATTTTCAAATTTAAGTATATATTGTTTCGGAGCTATTTTGAGACAATTTTGCTCATTTTTGAGAAACTATTTTTAACAGTGAAACCAATACTTTTCTCTTGCAGCACTGGTAGAGTTTTCCGGCCTTGAAAGCTGGTAGACGGAAAGTGTCGCGTTCAATGTTTGATAGCATTCGAAGGCCAATTTGTTGAAGTGTTCTATGAATTTTCTGAAACAGGCTAGGAACACGGGGATGAATACGAGCTATACTATAGGAGGGATATTGTCTACGACTTCTTAGAAATATCTCCACATAATACAGAGTACCCTGTCCTAGCAGTCTAGCGCATTCAAATGTTCTCAACCCTAGTATCAATCTGAAAATTTCTCACTGAATTTCATAGTTTAAAAACTAAATAAAAAGATTTTTTAATAATCTGGTGTGTCACTCACATGACTTTCTCGTACCCTGAAATTTAATATTATAAATACAGGTTGGAGACTAAAAGGTAAGATAACGAGTACTGTTATGTAAACCTATCTTAAACAATTCAAATTAGGCTTCGGAAGAGTTTTAGATGATAATTAGTTCTGTGTGAGAGGGGCTACCGCCCCCCCCCTCAACCCCCCGTTTCATTAATTCACCTACATTTATATAAAATTTAATTCGGTTATTAAAAAACAATTCTGTTTTTAAAAAATAATTTACTAAAATTATTATTTAAGAAAATTATCTTTTATAATAATGCAGACGATTTCCATATTAGAGAAGTAGTATAACACCAAGTATCCAAAAAAAGTCCATTTTATTCTCAATATTAAAAAAAAAAAAAATCGATAACTTTGTTTTAAATTATCGCAGATCGATGGTTCTATCATTCGTTTCAAAGGTATTGGAGAGCTCTTTTGAAAGATACCCATCATGAAAATTTACTTCCCTCGAGGGGGGGGACTACCCCCCCAGGGGGGGGGGGCGAGGCTCCTACATGCAAAATTTTTTTCCCCAGTTGGCTATCTCTATTACAAAAAATATATATTCGTTTCATTTGGTTTAGTGCAGTCTATAGATGTTAAACCCTACTTACCTGCAATTTCCCCCATAGACGTAATGTATTTGAATACTTTTGAGTGTCTCTGTACACGAACCATTAGCTTGATCTTAACGAAACGTTTAGTGTAGCATCCTTATATGATACACATTTAGAATACCAAGTTTGAACTTTCTGCCATAATTTGTTTTTGAGATATGCTGTTAACAGACAGACACACGCACAGGCACACAGACCATTTGTTAAAAACATGATTTTCATATTCAGGGCACCTCAGACCATGTAAATATAACAAAAACTCGCGTTCGAAAATTTGACCCAAAAACAATACTTTCTCTACCTTATGGGTAAGAGAAAGTAATAAGTACATATTTATTTTAAACTGTTCGCCTATTAATGTAATTTCACTTGCAAAAAGACAGTTTCTAGGTAATTTATTTATTATAAGTATTTCATCCTCAAAATACTCCAATAAAAATAATAAAAATATTTATAAATTTAAAACTTTGCATTCACCGATTAATTAATAAATGATAGGATCATGACATGAACTTCAAAGAGGTATTTGAAATTTAATAATTAAAATAAATGACTTATTCAAACGTTTTATTTTTCTTATCCATTAATATAATAATGCTATCCTCTTTTGACATTTCAGTCATAGCTGACGGCAATGATCATTAAGCTTTGATTACTGTTGTTGAAATAAAGATTAATTGAAAAATTGAATTAATGTAAAATGCTTCGAAAACAGTATTCTGATTTTCTTTATAATATATTTCAGGAGCATTATATATTGTATATTTTATTTATAAACTATTGAATTTCTTTTAAAATGTTTTGTAGAAAATTATTTTAATTGTTATTATACTCATTACTGGCTTTTGCAATCACTATAAAAACTACTGGATTCACAAAAATTTTCGATTTCCATTTTTGATTGTTTTATACGTTTTAAGAAATCCTGGATGCGTTTAGAAAGTGATTTTTTATACATTTAATTAAACTGGAGTGCAAGGTTGATTTTTTTAATACCAACTATGTGAAAGATACCAGAGCCGGGAATCGAACTCGGGAACTTCGCTTACCGTACGGTTGCTCTGCCTCTAAGCCACCCTCGATAATATCCAACTAGGCATTTCTCACACTTTCACACAATTGTTATAAAAAAAGCAATAATAATAACTCTACGGCTTGCTGCTTTATTTTAGAACGAATATTCGTTCTAAAACAGTGCAGCATGCCATAGAAACCGACCATCTACCAGATTTTAACAATACTAAAATAATCATATTTAACTGTTCGAATTATCATTCAAGAATTTTCTTGGAAGGCTGGTATACGAAACAGTATTTTTCACCGCTTAATGAGGCATGCGCAGTCCCTGCAGAATACATCAACTCCCTCTAATCTATAAAAATTTTGTTCAAAGGTTGTGCAGATTATAGGAATTTGCGGATTACAGGTTCTTTGTTTACATTTAGGGTCTTTGTTTACATTCAGGCCTTTTTTACATTTGGGTCTTTGTTTACATTATAGGCCTTTGTTTACATTTTTCATTTGCAGATGCAAAGTCAGTTATTGTCAAGGCTTGTGAAATATGGTTTCCTGGTCGCCATTGGCGACCAATGTATTTTAACTGGCAACTATGTTTTGAACTTTAAAGAAACTCAACATTTTAACATTTTGGTAAAAAAATGGGTCCTAGAATCGGGCTCCGATTCCCCTCCCGATGCAGGCTAACTCTCGCCATATTTAGTCCTGCTCCTCTCCCCATGTTTTGAGATACAGCTTTGAATCAATGCATCGTTAAAGGATTTACACTTCTTTTCTCAGTGAATATTTCACAACTCTGTGTAAAATTAGTGTACTATTATAAATAATTGGTTTACATTGCTCCTGACTGCTCATGCTTTGCGCCACTGTACTGAATAGTCGTGCCAGTGTAATGATGTATCAATGCCAGTGGTGTATCTGTTTAGTAAAAATAATGAAACCGGTATCATTATGTTCAGTTTAAACAGGTGTTTCCTGTTGTATCATTCTGTCCTAGTAAGTATTTGGTTTTTATGCATATAATTTTAATTTCTATATTCAAGTAAATTTCTAAAATGGAAAAAAAATGGGCAGGGTTGGTTGATTGGTTGGGTTTTACGTCGCACAAGTGCTGCGCAGATGGGCAATTGGCGACGGTCTGGGACACACCCCTAGAGGTGGTCCGGAGACATGCCATCACAATTTTGATTCTCCACGAAAGTGAGGGCTCTCCCGCTTCGGTGACCCCCAGCGGTATAATTTTTTATGGGAACATGGAGGACATTGCGGCCACGATAGATTTTACGTGCACCAGCCACCATTAGTGTACATGACGGTCTTTGGCCGGCTCGAGTACCGAACCCGCAATCTTCCAATTACGAGGCCGGTGCTCTATCGACTGGGCTACCCTCCACCCCCCCCCCCCCCAAAAAAAAAAAAAAAAAAAAAAAAAAGGGAGATATTGTTTACTGGCTACCAAATAATTTTTATGGCAATCAGTTTTTTTTTGTTTTTTTTGTTTTTTTTGTTTTTTTATTTAACTAGAGTCCTGGTTGTTATTATTAATTCATAAATGGGCATTAAAATGTAAAGATGATTGCTAATAAATTTTAGAATAAAATATTACTTCAATATTAATAAAACTAATCATGCACATCCATATGAAGATAAACAATTTAAGAATACTCAAGAATACATAGCAATAAAATATAAACATGCATTATAATAATATAAATGGCCTTACCTGGAAACTTAGAGCGAAGTTTTTGGCGCAGACCTACGACGTAAACTTCCCAACAAGCTTTCAAGTAAGGCCATCTATATTATTATAATACAATTAAAAGAAGTTTCCATGTAGATTTTTAAGTATAAACATGCATATTTGTTTTAAAAATCCAATATACAGTCGGTAACAAAAGTGTCCGGACACTAGCAGAAATTCCTATGTAAAAAAGTACACTTCATAAGGTTTTGTTAAATAAATCCTTGTCGAATCCTGTTCTTAGTCAGTGTAAGAACATGATTCGATAAGGATTTATTTCACAAAACCTTATGAAGTGTACTTTTTTTACATAGGAATTTTTGCTTGTGTTCGGACACTTTTGTTACCGACTGTATATATATTTCTCAATTGCAGAAATGAATATTTATAATGCATTATTTTTGATTTTGTTAAATATTGATGTAATAGTGGTTTGTTTGAAAATTTTATATACTTTCCTGATGTTCTTTGGCTTGGCTTGGAAGTAGTCCATATGAATTGCAGGATGGAAAATATGAAAATCTCACTATTTTTTGCCCAATTATGTTTGACGGTAAGGATTATCTGAAAAGTTTCATTAAAAATTGAAAAAAAAAAAAAAAAAAAGTGAAAATGTGAAAAATATTGCTGATTTTTTTAAAATTATAATCCCAGGTTAATATTTTCTTTGCTTACATTAAAAAATCAATAGTGGATTAGAAGGATTTGCGAATTTTAGATCTGCAGATTAAAAGGAATTGACTGTATTTCAGAAATAAGTTGCAATTAAACATATATATTATACACTATCGAACAATAAGTATTTGGACCCTTTTAAATTTAGACATTCTGTAATACATCTAGAAAAGTTCTTTACGAATCACATCTTGACACTTTGGTTGTGCATAGAACAAGTTATACCTTGTATATTTTAGAAAAAGTTATGTCCTAAAGAGGAAAAGGGGACCAGTAAAAAATTACACAAATATCAAAATGTTTTGGATCATCCTGTAAAAAGTAATGCTTTAAATGCGTTCTGGCTGTCGCATGTTTTTAAAATGATTTTTCTCATTATCTGTATAATTTTTTATGAGGCTACCACTGATATTCATGAAAATGTAACGTTTGTAAAAAAAAAAAAAAAAATCTTTATAATACGTAGGATATTAGACCCAGTGCAAAGCCTTTTTAAGGAAATTTGGCAAGGTACACTGGAAACCGCATACTGCAGTCAGAATGCAAACATCATAAACATTTTGTGAAATATGAGCGTTTTAACTAAATAAATTTTAACTACGCATGCGGTAGCATTTAAGAAGGCTCATTTGCATAATTTATTAGCCAAAAGTATTGAGCAAGTTATATGAAAATCTCAAACAAATATCGTGTAAATTCAAAAAGTTATGAGAGATAGAATGAACAGATAATATGAATAGATGATAACAGAATCATAGAATTTAAGTTCTTCTTAAGTTAAAAAAAAAGGTAAATGATAAGGGGCTTTATCATTATCTATTTACAATCAGTAAACAATGTATTACCATTGAGCATTGATTGTGAGTAAAACCCTTTATAGTTTAGCTTTTATTTTGAGAGAACTGAAATACTGTTTATTTTATCTCTCGTAACTTTTTATATTTACACGACATTTGATTGGGGTTTTCATATAAGTTTCTCAATAATTTTGGCTATTAAATTATGCAAATGAAATTTTTTAAAAGGTAGCGCATGCGTTGTTAAAAATTATGTAGTAAAAATGCTCATATTTCGTAAGATATTTAACATGTTTGTATTCTGATTGCAGTATGCTGGGTCTAATGTTGTATGCCACATTTTCTAAAAATTTCTTTGCACTGGGTGTAATCCCCTGCGTGTTATAACTAAAAAAGTTGAATTTCTTTTTGCAAAAAAAAAAAAAAAAAAAAGTTATATTTTTATTAATATATGTGGTAGCATCATAAAAATTTATACAAATAATGAGAAAAATCCTCATAATCACATGCTACAGCCAAAATGCATTTAAAGCATTACTTTATACAGGGTGATCCAAAACATTTTGACTTTTGTTTAATTTTTACTAGTCTCCTTCTTTTCTTCAGGACAATACTTTTACTGAAACATATGGGGTTATAACATGTTTTTTTACACTACCAAAATTTCAAGATGATTCTTAAAGAATTTTTTTAGATATATGACAAAACTTCTAAATTCAAAAGTTTCCAAATACTTATTGGCAGATAGTGTATATTTTATTTAAATCAGCGGCAAAATAGTTCCAAAATTTGATAAATTTTATCAATAGGCACTTAACTTTTTATCAATTAACAATGTAAAATATAGATGATAATACATTTTTTGATCTGAAAAGAAAAAAAAAATAAATAAATACGTTAATAAGAAAATCGTTAATAAAATAATGGTTATAAAAAAATAATTAATTAATATACATGTGTATATATATATATATATAGTATACGAATTCTGAATATTCTGAATTCATATCTTTTAAAATAAAGGATTTATAAAAATTAAAAAAATTAAATACTATCTAAAAATGTTAAAAAATGATATATTTTAAAACTTTAAATGATTATAATGACTCTAGCTGATTTAACTGGCATGAGGGTTCAAAATTAACAATTGTTATTCGTATCTTGTCCCTAGAAGTTGAATTTTGGCAACTATAAAACTGAATCAAGTCAACATTTTTAATGCCTAACTTTTTATCAAGTTAAAAAAAATATAGATATATATATAAATTTATTCCTTTATAATTTACAAATTTTGTTTTTTCTAATCTTTATAAGTTTATTACATTGTTAGTTTAAATACATATTAAATACGCTCAAACAATTAGAACAAGCAGCAACAAAAATACATTTAAATAACTTTGTGAAATATTTTGCAAATTAACAAAGATTTTTTTTTTCATTTAATTTTAAAACACTTGAAAGCATAAATTAATAACTAAAAAAAGTTAAATGTATACTTTTCTATTAGTTCTCATTATATTTGAAGATAAAACACTTCATATTCATATTATTTCAAAAACCAATTGACAAAATTTGTAAGAAAGATATATTGTAAAGGCAACTTCATGTTTTAAGGCAAAAAATCAGTTATTTATTTCCCTTTAATTATTATGCTCTTTGTAGACCAATTAAAATATAATTTTACTTTCTTTTGCATCAAGTTAAAGAGTGTTTGAAATAAAATTATTAAAAATCGTGGGGGAAAAATGGAAGCAACTTTAATATAAGACCTAATTGGCGAAATCTTAAATTTGCTCTGAAATAGCTCGACCGTTTCTCGCCAAGGTCATTACTTACGAGGTTGAGTAGCCATTTAATTTATCGCCAAAATGGAAAAAAAAAAAAAAAAAAAAAAAAGAAAAAAAAGAAAAAAAAAAAAAAGAAACCTCATGTCATCGAGTGGGGTTTTATACTAAAGATGTACAAGAGAAAATTTAACAAATGAAGATATAGTAGCGTTTGCTAAGGAACGTAACATGGTTACCGCAGGCCTTTATATGTAAGAATAAAATAGAAAAAGGTCTTGTTGTACTAAATTAAATTCTGTTTTGTACAGAATTTTGTACATATTACTTAGAAAGAAAAAGTAAGAGGCTTTAATTTTAAATACTTTCAGGCGAATCCACCACATACGAAAATTAGCAATAGTATTAAAAAAAATCCCAGGCGATTTAACAGGACAATAATACAATTTCACACTAATATAAAAGTTTTTAAAATTATCGACTTCAGGCTTAAGTGTGTATTTTGAAGCATAAATTGATTAAAATTTAACCAAAAACTCGTTAATGAAAAATCTGTACTTTTACTTAATTAAGTTAAAATGAAAGAATAAAAGTGGAAAATTGAATTTTAAGATGAAAAGATTATATAAAAATACTAAATTAGGAATTTGACTGAATAACAAATTTTATCGAAAAGACAGTTTGGAGAATTTTACCACAAAATTAATAGAACTAATAAAGTAACACTTTATTTTGTAGACAAGAACTCAATTTTAAATTCATAGTTTCATTTAATTCAAATAATGTCAGCCAAAATATATGCCATTCTAGATTAATATTTTAGATTTAAATAGCATTTTAAAGAATGAAATAATTAATTTCAGTTTAATTTGAAATCTTTTATGCAGTAGATTAAAGCACGTCTAATAGAGCAAACAATCTTATAGTATAGCTTTAATTGAAGTTAGAAATGCTTGTATATGTTCTTTTTTTGATAATTATAATGAAGATAAATTCTTAATAAACTTCCATTATCTCTAATTGAAAATACTGGGAAAGAGAGGAAAACTATTATACATTAAAATTGCAGTATATACATGTTTTCTATGAATTAATTGAAGTATCTACAAAATTATTTCCAAAAATTTTCAGGAACTTTTTTATTAAATATCATTTTACATTCTTTAAAAAATAATAAATTAGAAGAATTAAACCCTCATAAATTAACTGAAAAAAGAAGATTTTGCATTATATTTAACTTTAAGTATTAATAAAATACTTGAATATTGAAGAACTGTTTCTAGCTTCATTTTTAATCAAGTTATATAGCTATGATACATTTTAATTTAGAAAATACTAGACAAAGCTTTATTTTTTTAATTAGTAAAGTCTTTATAAAAGAAAGCCAGATTTAAAATAATGTATTCAGGATTTTTAAAAAAGAATTTGTTAAAATATTTTCTAGAAAATTGTTAATTGTTTATAAATTATTTTTTTTTATTGTTAATTGTATATAAATTATTTTTTTACTAGCAAACCCGTGTAAATATTCGCACTTTATTTCTTTTCTGATTTACCTTTAAAATTTGAAACTCATAAATGCTATACCAATTTCACCACCTAATTAAAATTCTAATTTACTAGAAGCCAAATTATTATTAAAACCAAATTAATACTGCACAATAGTGAAACCAAAATCATTCAAAGAAAGGTTTCCAAATAAAATTCATGGTTCAGAACCCAATTTTCATACTTCCACAGGCAGTACAGTTTTAATATAGGACTCTCACTACTCCTTTTAAATTTTCTCATCAGTCAAATGTCGTCATTTTTTCTTATTAATCCATTGAGCTAAGTCCGCGTGCTTAAATATTGTCCATATATAAATATTATTTTTTTATCCTCGCGTATCGTATCGTTTTGACAAAAAATAATTGAAACTGGTCCACTTTAGATATACCTATATTATATAGATTGTTATTCTATATAAATTATTTTTTAAACTAATTCATAACGTTTTTTCTATATTAGTAATAAAATCTCACAAGGATATTATTTTAAATAAGGACGCTGTCTCTTTCCTATTTTTAGTGAGAAAACATTTATTGGTTAACTTGGAATTTTTTGTAAATTTTCGGTGGGATAGTCTGATTATTTAAAATAATTTAATTCAGATTAATGTTCGAATAAAATTAAAGACCAGTTTGGCAACTAAAAGAATACGCCTTTTGCTAAGGTTGTTTTCATTTGTTACTTTTTGAATTCACATTTTTATTTATTTGTTTACTTTTTGAATTCCCGTCTAACTTTTTTGTCGGAATATTTGGGGTGATGTGAATGAAGAACAAGCAGAACTATTTATAAGATTTCAAAGAAATATAGAGGAGGTACCAGGGACGCTAGAATGAACATTTTATCAGATTATTATTAAATGCTGCATACAGAATCCTTCCCCAATCAGTACACAATAGAAAAATCTCAAAACTGAGCTACGGTGTAATTAAATATATTTAAAAGGTAATGTGTAAATAATAGCCTATTTTAATAGGATTTATACATTAATATTTTCAATGTTTTTATAGGCTCTGTGGGAATTCTTCAGCTCTACTTCCCATTCTTGATTGAAAGAACAGACAAGCATTTTTTAATTCAGCGCATCAAAACACATGAAAAATACCTATAGTAGTACAAAAAAAAAAAAAAAAAAAAAAAAGAAAGAAAGAAAGAAAGAAAGAAAAGTGTGATTTTGCTGATCTCTGTTATCGAGTAGTGGTACGAAAATATTAATAAAAACTTGCCTATGGCAGTCCTAATAATATATATATATATAAGGTTATATTTTTTATAGTTTTATTTAAAAATTCTCTCTTTTTTTTTTTTTTTTAAATAATGCAAGTAAAGGAATTTTTTAATGTTCAAAGATATATTTTGATTAAAGCATAATATCATTTGTTAACACTTTCCAACAAGGTAAAAAAGTGCTAATGACTTCGGTTTGTCTGTTTGTCTGTCTGTCTGTCTGTCCGTCTGTCTGTCTGCCCGCGCTCTAACTCACGTAAATATTTATGGAATTTCTTGAAACTGATATATGTTATTCAAAATCACTATCGGACGTTCTCTATTGAAAATGGAGTTTATACCTCTACTGTTTTGTGTACAGAGACACCCGAAAGTATTTCAAAGCATTGTGTTCTATGAGAGGTATTTATATAAACCGTGTTTTCATATCTTTACTGCACGTATATCTTAATGAAATTGAAATACGTTATTCAAGTTCATTATTGGATGTTTCCTGTAGAAAATAGAGTAAATATGACCACTGGTTTATGTACAGGGACACTCAACATTATTCTAAAGCATTGCGTTCTATGAGAGATATTTCTGTAAATCAAATTTTAATAACTTTACTTTCTACGAAGTTTTATGAAATTGAAATATATTACTTGTGTGCACAAAAGAATGCTTTGCATAGAATATAGCATGACTAGCATTAGATTTACAGGGTGATACAAAAATATTCATTTATATTAAAAGCTATTAAAATAAATTTGCTAGAATTGTACTTTCGTTTACATTAAGCGTTTTTACCACTTTCTAACATTTGTGAAGAGTGAATATGATTTCAATTTGTGTGTATGTCCGTCTGTCTGTCTGTCTGCCCGTGCTTTAACTCCCGTAAATATTTATGGAATTTTTTGAAACTGATATATGTTATTCAAGTTCACTATCGGGTGTTCCCTATTGAAAATGAAGTTTATAACTCTACTGGTTTGTGTACAGGGAAATTACGTACAGTTGGAAAGTGTTACTAATGAATGCGTGCTGCATGATTT
Organism: Salticus scenicus; assembly: GCA_963930645.1. Classification (NCBI taxonomy): domain Eukaryota; kingdom Metazoa; phylum Arthropoda; class Arachnida; order Araneae; family Salticidae; genus Salticus; species Salticus scenicus. The sequence goes on from OZ005653.1 coordinate 296,896,125, forward strand.
TTCTTTCTTGTTTTTTCTTTGTTTTCACAAAAGACGCGCATTCCTGATTCACTATATAAAACCACAAAAATAAAAATAATAATGAGTGCTCTATAAAAATTAAAATAAAATATAGAAAATATTTTTATGAATAAGTGTACGTGATATAAACTACAGTATTATATTCACTAAAATAAGGATATTTCTACAGTTGCTAGCATACTAATAAAAATTCCCGTATGTTAGTTTGTGATTTGAAAAATTAAAAAAGTTTTTTAGCACAAAAAATGTGTATTGATTAAATATGATAATGATTTATATTATGATTAACATTTATGCAAAAGAAATTGACATAGAAAAAACTTACTGTTACTCAAAAACAAAACTAATTAACTGTAAGTAAATCCCAATATAAATAAATGTTCATAGAATTTTGTTTAAATACACCTGCAATTTTCTCTTTCAAAAGCCTTCTCATTAATTTTACCATTGCAAAATATTCAATTTATTTCCTGCGTCAAATGTACAGTTGCAGTAAAAGAAATTTTACATTCAAAGTATAAAGAAATTGCTGTTCATTCACTTCTGTTAAGGTCTGCCTCGTAGACAAAGTTGACAATTTGACGGCTTGGCGACCAAATTAGACGAGAAATAGTAATTTAGTGTTGACGAAGTTCCGAAACTGTATCTTCAGTAGAAGCAGAGTTCTGGAAATTTCCCTCGAATTGTAGCACAAATGGAGCCAGAATCTTCCCCAAATCTCAGCCAAAAGTATATAAAAAAGCAAATTATTCTGAGTCCTGGGAGTCTGAGTTGTGTTCAGACAGTTGCTAAGAAGTCTTGTCTCCTAGAGACTGTGCTTCAAGAGTTTGATCATTATTTCCTGCTCTGTGGTACATTTAAATCTGTTTACTTTACTTTTCTTTTATTATTTTATTGGTCTGTTTCAAGAATATTTGTTGGATAATGATTTTTGAGATATGCATGACAGTTTTATCGGACTGTTTAAAAAATATATATTGAATTAATAGTTTTTTTTTTTTTTTTTTTTTGTTGTTGTTGTTGTTTGTTTAGAGAGTATATGTTGAATAAAGCGAATTCATCGACTATAATCTGCCTGTTTTTTATGAATTATTTCCTTTACGCAAAATGATATTTGCAAAAAGATATTTCAACACATTAAAAAATTCTCTGCTGTGACAATTTCTTTGCTGAGAATTTATGAGATTTTTTTTTAATTAATTAATTAATTAATTAATTATTTTTAGTCGTTCGACAAACATTTTTCCTTCTGAGGCAATAAAGTATTCATGAATATCCTTTGTTTTATCAACAAATATAATAATACAATATTAATGTGTGAAGTTTCTTTAATTTAAAAAGGATTAGAAGTAGTTTTTTTATTATAAAAATATCTAAAAGGTAACAAACCACTTTAAAACACGTAGATAAAATATTTTTATTAAAAACGACACAAAGCTTTTCGCTATTATAACAATAGCATCATCAGGTGTAATTGCGTTACATATAACCAGCAATATATAAACAAGAGAAGTTCAAACGGTTTAAAGTTACGGTTACAATAATATTAAAAATTTATTAAAATTTTTTTAATTGTAACCGTAACTTTAAACCGTTTGAACTTCTCTTGTTTATATATTGCTGGTTCTATGCAACGCAATTACACCTGGTGATGCTATTGTTATAATAGCGAAAAGCTTTGTGTCGTTTTTAATAAAAATATTTTATCTATGTGCTTTAAAGTGGTTTCTTACCTTTTATATATTATATATACACGTGAAATGTTTTCTAATTTTAAACTTTTAATAGTTTTTAATCTTAATTATAAAAATATCATTTATTTATTACATTAAAAACAATATTTTTTATATTGACATGGATTTAAAGTTTTTCTTCAGTATGGAATCTATGTTACAGAAAGATGTTTACTTTCTTTTATTTGTTTTGTCTAAGAGTCAGAAACTGCCTTTCAATATTTAAAGGGAAAAATATTTATTTCTAATGCATTTTTAAGCATCAGTTAAATTAAATACGTTCCCTTTCCTATCATAAACATTCGAAATATTTAACAAGTTTTATAGATAACTTAAAATATATAACATTCATATTTATAAGTAACATTCAAAAATAGTCTGAACTTAATTTTTGAAAACTGGTTTAGTTAAATAACGCAAAAATTACTGTATTTAATACTTAAAAATATTTTATAGCTGTTTTCTAACTATATAAGTTTAAAATCTACTTTGGTAATAGTTATTAAAGTTAGATAATAAAGAATCACAAATCACAATCAGTAATAGTTATAATATTTTATTAATATTTTAAATTTGTTTGCGAGTGCATGCAAAATTATTTAAATACATAACTGCAACTTAATACGTGCTTTTAATACGTGATTATATTATATTGTGAGTGTAGAAAAATTTAAAGGATTTAGAGATTTCTCTAAACTTGCATTAAAGTTAAAGTATTTTTCTGATTGAATAGTATTATCTAGAAAAATCATTTTGTAATTTTAAGTAACTATTTTATTTAGTCATTATGTTCTCAATTTTGCTTCTAAACATAATATGTGCACATATTAAGTATCTTCGTTTTAAAATACTCGTTATTTGTTAGTAATTGTTCAGTGTTCAAACTAAGTAAACTAGCTTTAGAAGTATAGTTATTAGTTAATAACATAAAGTTTTTCATTTTTCTATTATCAGTTAGAACTTAAAGTTCCAAATAATGATAATAACAATATAAACATGTGTAAGTTAGTCTAAAGTATAGACTTAAAATAAGTTAGAATTCACTCATAGGAATGTAATTTACTGTGCATTAAAATAAAATAAATTATAATAAGAAACAAGAGGAACACTGAGTAATAAATGCTGCTTTTAGAAAATATGTTTTATTGAGAAGTGTAATTAAGTAGACTGTTTCTAATAAACAGTTTTGAAAACATAAAAAATATTTTTACGTTTTTATATTCAATAGAAGAAAGTATCGGATTTGTAAAAAATTTTGGTTTTGGATTTTCGATAGATTTACAAGATTTTAGACTTCCAGAATACGGTACGACCATTTTAGAAACTGTCTGTTTGTCTGCCAGTCTCAGTATGTGGCACATAGATTTTGTGGCAGCTCTATCTCATAAACAAATTCTCACAATTTCGTAAAAATTTTTATTTAGTTGCATCTTCACTTAAGTTGGAACCTATCAAATTTTTCTGCAAACTTCCCAGCTGGTGACGCTGCTATTTCTACCCCTCTTAATAAGAAGGTTATATCTCAGCTTCTATTGTGTATAATGACACAAAACTTAGTATGTGAGAGTACTATTATGAAATACTATATGAATTAAATTTAGATGAATATAGGCTTTCAAGTAGCGCTGCTATACTTCAATTTCCTCTGTGGATTGGAAAGGTATATTTCAGTTTCTGTGAATGCACTAAGTTTCATGCATAAGAGGGACATTAGAAAATACTATGCCGATTCAGTTTTGGTGCATATCGGCGATAGTCGATGCTGCTATTTTGCAATTTTCCCCGTGTGTGGAGGGGCTATTTTTGAGCTTATATCACGTATAATTGAACCAAACTTAGTACATGACTTGACGTTTATGGAAATCATTTCTGACTTAATTTGAGTGTATATCAGCTGACAGGTAGGGCTGCTACGCTGCAATTTTTCCTGTGAATGTGAAGGCTATACCTAAATTTTTCTGGAATCTAAATACACCGGTCATCATTATAGAAAGCTACTAGAATTTGCGAACAAAGTTAAAAGACAAATATATATATATATATATATATATATATATATATATATTATATTCTCTAAGTTAGAAAACTAAAATTTTGGGGTAAAAGAAGAATTGTAGTTAGAAGTTAGTAATTGCGTCTTTATGGTAAAGACACTAATCGTTAAAGTTTTAATTTATGAAAAGAAAATTTAACAAAATAACCAAATACCAATTTCATACCTGTTAATTTCGTTTACTGAGTTATTTGTTGAAACATTACCTTCAGAATTTCGTCCTGTTTGTTTCGACATATTTAGTCGTGAGAAATACCAAAAATTAGTATAAATAAAATTGGTTAGAAATCTAGAAAAAATGAGAAAACAATATCTATAATATAATCTTTAACATTAAGCCATAAAATGATTATGTTAAGTTCTGTGCTTAGTGAGATTCTAGATGTTAATATGTGAATCTAAATTATTTCATCTTATTCTTGCAGTACAAAAGGAGAGAATTTTTTTATGCATATAAAAATTTTAAATATGTTATTTAAAATATAATTTATTTTTAACCATTAGTTTTTCCCATAATCATCTATTAAAAGGGGGGGGATTTATGTGGGCAAGCTGTATACAATTATGGCCCATATATTTAATGCTCATCTAAAATTAATGTTCAATAATTTTTTTTTATAGTATTTAAATGAAAGTTATCTATTTTTATAATTTAAATTATCTATTTTAAGTTCTTTACCTTCAGTTTGGAAATTAATTTTCAAAGAGTTTGAAAAAAAAAATTAACGATACAAAGAGAAAAATTAATTTTTAAATGCTGCTAATATAGTGATATTTATTATTTAATTAGTGAATGAATTTGAATGAATTGAATGAATTGAATATTAAGCATTCATATTATTACGCACTAACTTTCTGCCTTTTTGTTTGAATTTTACGACATAATATAAATACTCCTAATTATTTAAGCATTCAGGGTTATATGGTACAGAGCACCTTTCATTAAATATAATATATGCTTAGAAATCTTCACGCTTTATAACTATACATACTACTTTGTTTGAACATTTCCCTTAAAGTTTTAATCATATTGCACATAACATAAGATTTCTCCCTTACCATGCTAATTAAATTCTTAAACATATAAGTTAGACACATTTTAATATATATCTTAGCACTAAGAACATATTTGCATATATTATTAGTGTTTGAGTAAACAGTCCGATATTTTTAGATCAATATTTCGAAAATAATTATGTATTAAATGACTAACAATTTAAAAATGACAGACCTTTTTTACAATAAGAAAATATTATATGTTATTATTTAAATTAAAATCAAGTTTACACTTAAAAAAAATTTAGCTATTTTACCATGTTTTTATTAACTTCGATTCTTGTTTGTTTGTCCGGTACAAATCTTGCAACTTATTATTAACTAACTTCCCTACTAGCTAGACATTTGAAACTTTCACAGTAGCTCAGAACCCGGTGACAACACAATACTTCGAAGTCCGATTTCCAAATTTTCGATTAGTTTTCTTATAATTAATTAAAATATGAAAATAACAAGCTCCTAATAGCGTTAAAAGAGCCATTAAAATATTAGCTATAATTTAATTGTTGAAAAAAAAATAATAATACGATTTAATTTTCTTTCGACATAAAAATAAATACATTTAATTCAACGTGAAGGTTAAAAAATTATAAAAAAATAAATTATTCATCTCACAAAAATTGGCGTCATTATCACTTTAAAAATTTTATACACATTGATCAGTGCTAATGTAGTTCTCGATGCTAATATGCGTTGTTCTAAAAGGAATAATATTTTATTTTTAAAACTAATTTTTTTTTTTTTTTTCACTATTATTATAGTTTTACTGAACTGAGTCCGCATGCTTAAATATTATTTTTTATCCTCTCGTATTTCATTAATGATTCATCAGAAAATTTAAAAACGTGGTATATAAAAAGTTTTTTTGTTTTTGTTTTTAGTCTTATAATTATTTAATTTGGTTTTCAATTTTCTTTTGTTAATTTTCTAGAGCCATTTGTCCTATTTGTCAAAGCAAAAACATATTGGTTAAAATAAAACTTTTTTTTTTCTTCTTCTTCTTTTTTTTTCACAGACTTGATCAGCAAAATAGTCACCTAGATAAGAGCATTTAAGTTTAAGCAATAGGAAAATCTAAAATAAAAGCTTTTAAAATAATTTTCACTAAATATAATGTTTAGGTGATGTAGGTTTGAAAATTAATATTGGTTATTTGTATGTCTTTAACCATCGATGTTACAAGATTTATTTTCTTGCATACACTTTTTAATATATAACAAACAAAAGTGCTGTTATTCAGTTATTTCAATCTGTTGCAAAAATTTTTAAAAACTGAATTTGAACAAATCTTTTTATGGCAATGTTTCTATAAGAGCTAAGCTGAAAAAACATTTAATGTCTTTTCCAGGCAATCATCTGTTTAAACTATATTCTAAATAAGTCACTGGCAATATATAATTTCAATAATCAGAACAGCCTACGATGGCAAAATGAATGCGATTTGTGTCGCTTTGGAACCGCTTTTCTGTTTTCTTGATAAATTTACAGATAGAGTCGGCAGCAAAAGTATCCAAGCACTAGCCAATAATTCTGATATCAAAAAAGTACACTTAATACTGTTTTGTTAAATAAATCCTTGTCGAATCATGTCCTTAGACTGGCTAAGAACATGACTCGACAAGGATTTATTTAACAAAACAATATTAAGTGTACTTTTTTCGGACAGAGATTATTGCTAGTGCTCGGATTAAAAATTCTCCGGAATAAATTAAAATGTTGGCAACTCTGAATTGCACTTACGGTGTGCTAAACTTTTTTCCCCTCGGAAATGCGTTGCACACACGCTGTGCAATCTATCTCGAACGGGTTTAATTGTGCCAAGAGGTTGCACAATAAATTCACCATGTACAACAATAAGTGCAATGATTATGGACAGCGAGGGATTCAGTCAGTAAACAAGAAACCATCCTAGAATCATTTCTAGTAATTTAATATTATTTTCTGGTCTTGTTCTTTTTTCTGAGTCTTTAATATTTTTTCTTTAAATAAATTTTTATAGTTCTTTTTTAATTTCTTCCATTTTCCTGATTTTTACTTTCTCTTATCCATAAGGTAGAGAAAGTATTGTTTTTGGATCAAATTTTCGAAATTGAGTTTTTATTATATCTACTCGTTTTGAGGTCCTCTGAATCTAAAAATCATGTTTTTAGCGGTTGGTCTGTGTAGCTGCCCGTGTGTCTGTCTGTCTGTTATCAGTATATCTCAAAAATAAATTATAGCAGAAAATTCAAACTTGGTATTCTAAATGTGTATCATATAGGGATGCTACAATAAGCATTTCGTTGATATCAAGCGAATGCTTCGTGTACATGGACACCCAAGAGAATTCAAATACATTGCGTCTATGGAGGAAATTTCAGGTAAGTAGAGGTTAACATCTATAGGCAGCACTAAACCAAATGAAACGAATATATATTTTTTATATGCGTAAAAACATGTTTCGATATGGTATAGAAATCATTCACTGTTCGTTTATACGGCTACATAAAAGAACTAGATTATAATGCGAATTTCAGTCGATCCAAATGATGTATTTTGAAGTGAATACGTTTGTTACTGGAAAAATTTGTTCAAGATTGATAAGTTTCAAGGAATGATGCGTTTGAAAGTTGTCCAAATAATTTTAATTGAATTTTTGAAATTAATAACCGATTTGAATTCTCTATAAATTTAGTACAATAATGGAACAGGGGGTTAAGGGGGGCGGTAGCCCCCTCACACAGAATTATTTGTCAAATAAAGCTGCTCCGAAGCCTAAGTTGAATTGTTTTAACATAGGTTTACATAACAATACTCGTTATCTTAACCCTTAATCTCCAATCCGTACTTATAGTATTAATTTTCAGGGTAAGAGATAGTCGTGTGAGTGATACACAAGATTATTTAATTATCGAAATGAATTATCCACTCCCAATACCAAAAAAAAAAAAAAATGTTTGCAAATGAATCACAACAATGTCATTTAAGTGCAATTATTTTTTTCATTATGTAATTGTAGTTTTAATTAAGTGCAATTTCTCCTACTCATGTGTGCAATCACACCTACCCTATAAGGAAAGATTGCGCAAAATTGCTCTCTTGATTTTCTTACTGCTGTTGTTTTAAGTTACAACAGAGCAACAAAATAGCAATGAAAATACATAGAAGAAGGATCAATTAAAAATTATGCACCAATAGTTTAGCAAAAATTTAATATTCGGATTTTTTATATCATTTTGTTGAATTGTGCGCAAATTCTCCTAGCTCTACCTTATATCATTTCGAAGAAATTCTGTAATTATGTACGGACTGTACTTATGTACAGAAATATATATACATAGATGGGTACTCAGATAGACAGAAAAAGACAGATATACTAATTCAAACTAAAATCGCTCTTTAACATTATTATAAAGAGTTGAAAACGCTTAATAGAAACGAGAAATGCAATTCCAACAATTTCCAATAACAAAACCCTAATGTATAATAACATGAGACTTGGCGTTGGAAAATTAAAACCCGAATAAACTACTACGTCAGAAACGCCAAAGAAAAATATTTGAGATGCATGCAAGCTGTTTCGGTAGCCTTAAGCGTACCGTCTGCGGTGCAAAAAGAATTCTGAATCTGGAGAAGTGCTCGTATATATACGAGAGGGACAGAATTTAGTTCAACCAATAGGATTACGGAAAAGGTGGGGAATGTGGCCAATAGGAATTTAGGAATGTCCTAAATTCCTATTGGCCACACTCCCCGCCTTTCCCGTAATCCTATTGGTAAATTTTTAATGCTAATCATATTGTATTGTATAGAAAGCAGTTTATTTTCTGCATATGGACAATAATTGTCAAATGATTTATGAAAAAAAAAGGGGGGGGGTTGAAATTTGATTTGTAAAAATAACTCTCATAGAAAGCAATACTTTCGAAATCTTTTAGGTATTCCTTTACACAAACCAGTGGTGGTATTTACCCCATTTTCAACATTCCACAGTAAACGTAAATAATTTGTATCAGTTTCAAGAAAATTCATGAATATTTGCACAAGTTAAAGCGCCGACAGACAGACAAACTGATATCCCAAACACTTTTCAACTTTGTTTGAAAGTGTTAAAATAGAAAAAGGAATTTTACATGAAAATAATTATCAGCGAGTAATACAGTCTTTAGTAATGTTTGTCAGATTTAACAATGAAAATTTTAAAAATACATCCATTTACTTCTTCCTGAAATCCTCGCACATCAAAATCTTGTCTGCAATTTAAAATAAAAATATTATCTTTTCGTAAACTTATTAGGTGAATTAAATTTTAGAAAGAAATCTTTTCAACGATGAAATCTTTTTCTATTATCTCGAAAGATTTATTTTCGTGGGTGGTATTTTAAAGGATCAGTTTTCTTCAATATATATTTCATGTAACTTGAGAAGGATTAAATTTTAAGTTACGTACTTTGCATGTTTAAATTAAACAGATGAATATATGCTTTAGCGTAAAAAAGTGTATTTGATTTTTCTTTTTTCTTTTTTTTTTTTTTTTTTTTTTTTGTAGTAAGAGAGAAATTATTGTTATTAGGCAATAATATAGTTAAATAATATTATACGTCTCATAATATTATATGTCAAATGAAAGTAAATATACAACGTGTCTTTAAAAAAAGGGAAACGTTATTGTTGTTGTTGGGAGTTTTCTTTGAGACCTAGAGCTGCTGGAGCTGTAACTGAAACGTTGTTCAATTGTTTACATACTATCGATAAACAGGTAGTGCAAATTTTAAAAGCGTTCAAGATAAGGTGGTTAAGAAATCTACTTTAATAAAAAGTTCCACCCCTTAATTTTCAAAATGTTATTTTTAGAATTTTATACGACCCCCCCCCCCCCCCTAGGCAATTTTCGTAAATTAAAAAGTTTTTATTTTCTATCCAACAATAGAACAAACAACCTGTCTGTAACTTTAAGACCAACTAAATTATGATACAGAGAAAATGTTTACCTATGCCACATTTCAGTATCAGAGGATGTTTCTACGGCGAAACAGGTACAATATAATAATCGATAAGCCAAATTTTTAGATCAAAGATACGATAACGTGAACAAAATGTCTTACAAACTTACACAAATAGTTTTAATACTTAGAGATAGACTGCGATTTACTTCGGCAAACCACTTTCTTAACTGGTGAAGGGACGTGCTCGTGGTGAGTGTGATTGTGTGAGATCAAGGCGGATTGCTTACGCTATGCACCTATATTTGGGGGAATGTTATCCGTGGGAAGAATTTCTCAGGGGCCCTGTCACGTGTTCCTCGCTTGTTGTGGAAAAAACACAGAAAAGTCCGAATGGCTAAGTCGATAAGCGCGAACATGGTTAAGGTTCGAATATGGTACTTCCAGTCAGCCAGCTTTAAGAGCGATAAATCGGGAAATTGCTTCGATTATTTCGACCGAAAACGACTATTCAGAGTCTTCAAAATTTATAGTAATTGTTTATTTTTATGTTTTTATTTATTTATTTCAATTTAAAGGGCTTATGTGGGTTTAAAAGTTTTTCAAAAAACATTTATGTATATAATGTAATTGTCCAATTTATTTAGAAATAAATTTAATTACAAATGAATCAATCTCCTGGCTGTCTAAATAAAGTTCTGTTCTTTGGTTACAGTGTTTTAATTAAAATAAAATATATGATATGCATATATTTTTAAATTGCCAAATTAAGGCCTAATAACAAATGAATTTTAATTTATACACTATGTGCATAGCTGCAATTGCGCTTAAACTATGTGTATTATTCTTAATTTAAAATAATTGGCTATTTTCTCATTCTCCAACAAAAAATAAATTAATGTACTTATAATTGAACTAAAAATAAACTAATGTAATTAAGTTATTGAATGTGTAATGTGGGGTAGATTGTTAATATTTGTGCAATCGTCTCATACCATTGCCTATGTAAAATTACTTATGCTTCCTTTTGCAATTTGATTTTTTGTATTGTGCGCCTGTTACAGTGGATTGGCGTCAGTGCTATTGTTGAACTTGATAATTGAAGCAATTTGGGAAATCTTGTTGCTTTGTTTGGCGTGTGTATGTTTCTTTGGTGAATTGTTTGGCAAACTATTCTTCGTTCTCATTCTTTGCTTCTACTATCAAAGGGATTGGCGATTTTTTTGGCGACCTTGGCGAGAAAATCCTTATATGGGATATACCAAATATGGAAGCTGTAAGTTGATTGGTTGACCACTTTCTAGAGTTTTCTCGAAAAATCTGGGTTCCATGGAACAGCATATAAGGAGCGCTTCCTCGCCAAGGCAGTCAGTTCAGTTCAGATCTCAGCCAGCTTCGCTAGTGCTTGCATTGCTCTTGAGCCTCTTTGAGAGAGACTTGCTTCAAGTGTTATTGCTATACAGTTTGTACTGTGGATTTGCTATTGACAGCTGTTGTTTAAGCTGTGGTTACTGCTTGAATTGAAGCTGATAATTGGTTTGTTGACCTGTATTTTTCTGGAAATTTCTGTGAATAAATTACTGGATTTTTGTAAGTTTGGCCTTTCATTCCCGGACAACTCACGAACCCTCAAGTACGCAACATTTCTGGTGTCAGAAGTGGGATTGTCTGTGAATGGTGTTAACTAGAGCTATGGAGCAAGAGATGAAAAAACTTCTAGAAAGCTTAGCTACCCAGATGAATGAGATGAAAGTTAGCCTGAGTCAAGAGATGAATGAAATGAAAGCCGGACAGGAAAATATGGAAGCCGGATTGAAAGAGAAAATGGAAACATCGCAAAGGGAAATGAAAGCAGGACAGGAAAAGATGGAAACCGGATTGATAGAGAAAATAGAAAAAGGACAAAAGGAATTGGAAGCCAGTTTGACCGAAGAAATTAAATCTAATCAAGATGAGATGAAGAGAGAGCTTTCAACGGTGAAAGAATCAATAGAGGGTAAATTAACGATGATGGAAAATAGAATGGATGGAATAGAAGAGAAAGTTATAAAGATAGAAGAAAATTTTGAAGAGAAAGTTTCGAAAATAGAAGAGAGTTTTAAAGAGAAAGCTATGAAAATAGAAGAAAATGTTATGAAAGTAGAAAAGAATTTTGAAGAGAGATTTATGAAGATAGAAGAGAATTTCGAGGAGAAAAAGAAAATTTTGATCAGGAACTGAAAGGAAAGGTTTCAGAGATAGAAAGCAAGTTTAAGAGAATGGAGGAAGATCTTGAGAGAAAAATGGAAGAAGAGTGGAACGGAGAAGTAATAGGGAATGAACTGCAGAGCAAGATTCGGAATCTCGAAGAAAAGTTAGAATCCATGCCTCAGGAAACTGAAAAGAAAGAGAGAAGAATCCAGAATCAGGAATTTATTAAGCTATCCACCTACGACGGCAGTTCCTCCTGGCATGTATATAAGACGCAGTTTTCTATCGTGGCTGAAGCTAACGGCTGGGACTCTACCGCCAAATCAGTCCACTTAACAGCAGCATTACGGGGAGATGCAGCCGAGATACTGAGAAATGTTTCTAAAGAAGAAAGGAACGACTTCGAGGCCCTGACTAGAGCACTGGAGCTACGGTTCGGAGAGAAGTGTTCTAAGGACTATAGTCGCCTCCAGCTAAAATCCCGTTACCAGAAAACGGGCGAAAGTTTACAAGAGTTGGCAGCGGACATTCAGAGACTGTCACATCTAGCATACTCAGACTGTCATGCTGACACTCGAAACGACTTAGCTCTTCAGTACTTTATCGACACTGTTCGTGATCCAGAAATTCAAAAAGCGCTGAGACTCTCCAACATCAGAGACGTAGAATCAGCTTTAGGCTATGCACTTAGGATAGAGGCAGCCCAACAAGCCTCCCGTAAAGACCGCCATACCATAAGAGCAGTCTCATTAAATGATACGCCTGCTGATGAGAATGAAATGAAGAGAAGTTTCGTAGAGATCTTAAAGAGATTGCGCAGCCTGGAAAATAATATAGAAAAAAAGGATCGGAAGGTAAAGTGCTGGGGCTGTGGAGGGGATGGTCATGTGAAGAGGAACTGCCCTGTACAACCAACTATAGGAAATCACCCGGCTTCACAATCACTGCAGGGAAACTAAGAGGAGGCCATCTCGCGGGGCGGAGGTTGCCTAAAATTATAGAGCCCCAATTTACAGTATTTCATGTTTCATCGATGAGTGGCGGCGATAATGGACTTCACGTCTATGGCCAAGTCAATAACGCCACCTGCCGGATGATTCTGGACACGGGAGCCAACGTGACCATCATTAGAACGGATTTGGCTCAAGAACTAAAAGAAAAGATCATCTGGACTCCGCCCTGCGTTAAACTCCAGACTGTGACCGGAGACGAAATCAAAATATATGGAAAAATGAACTTGGCCATCACTTTTGGGAATGCCAGTTACCATCATATGGCATATGTGGCTGATATAAGAGATCCTTTAATCATTGGAATTGATTTCCTGAGAAAATTTAACTTTCAATTGGACTTCAAGAATAATGAACTGCATTCGAGTTCGGAAGACATCGCTGTGTTCAACACTGAAAATCAAGACATTCAGACAATTTGCCAGATAACAGCCAAGTCTGAAATTTCCATCCCTCCACACACAGAGACTATAGTTTCAGGAACACCACCTACAAAGCAATACTTCCGCTATGGACTGATTGAATACCCGAATACAGACAATAGCCCAAGAGGAGTTCTGGTAGCTTCATCTCTAGTTGATCTCTCAAAGAGTACTATTCCTGTGAGAGTCGCAAACATCAGCGATAAGGTCCGAACAGTGAAGAAGGAGGAGGTGTTAGCAGCCTGCACTCCTGTAACATGCATCAACCGCCCCACGCAATCAACTGAATCCAAGTCTTCTGAACAATTAATAACGGAATTACTCAAGAATGCAGAGTTAGGAAAGGAACAGAGATGTGCTGCGGAGAAGCTACTCTAAGAATTTAAAGACCTTTTTTCTCGAACACCTGAAGACGTCGGGAGAACGAACATCGCCCAGCACAGAATTGATACAGGAAATCATCCTCCAATCAAACAACATCCAAGAAGACTTCCATTTGCTAAACAGGAAGAGGTCACTGAACTTTTAAATGAAATGCAGCACAATGACGTCATCGAGCCATCAACGAGTCCTTGGGCCTCTCCCATAGTACTGGTGCGAAAAAAGGATGGTTCAACAAGATTCTGTGTGAATTATCGTCGTTTGAATGACATCACGAAGAAGGACAGTTACCCTCTTCCCAGAATTGACGACACATTAGACACACTTGCTGGCAATAAATGGTTCTCGACTTTGGATCTGAAGAGCGGTTACTGGCAAGTAGAAGTACATCCTGATGATCGTGAGAAGACAGCATTCACCACGGGACAAGGACTGTGGCAATTTAAAGTTATGCCGTTCGGATTATGTAATGCTCCTGCCACCTTTGAACGCCTGATGGAGACAGTGCTAAAAGGACTTTCCTATGAAGCCTGTCTGGTGTATTTGGATGATATTATCATTGTGGGGCGCTCCTTTGAAGACCATCTACGAAAGATCCGAAAGTTGCTGGAGAAACTCAGAATGGCTAACCTCAAATTGAATCCAGGCAAGTGTAACTTGTTCCGTCGTGAAGTGAGCTACCTCGGCCATATCATCTCTGCCGAAGGTGTGAGAACTGATCCTGAGAAGATCTCTGCAGTCGAGAACTGGAGTCGCCCTGAAAATGTACACCAACTACGAAGTTTCCTGGGGTTATGCACTTACTACAGGAAGTTTGTCAAGGGTTTCTCAAATATTGCCAGACCACTGCACAAGCTGACGGAAGCCAAACAGAAGTTCCTGTGGACAGATGAATGTGAAAAAGCGTTCGAGCGACTTAAAGAGGCCTTAACATCATCGCCTATCTTGACATATCCACAGCCCGACAGACAGTTCATACTTGATACAGATGCCAGCCATGAGAGTGTCGGTGCTGTTCTGTCGCAGGAAATTGATGGTCAAGAACATGTCATTGCCTATTGGAGTAAATGCCTGTCTAAACCGGAGCGAAATTACTGTACCACCAGGAAAGAGCTACTCGCCATCGTAAAAGCCATAGAACATTTCCATCATTACCTCTATGGCAGAAGATTCCTGCTCCGGACTGACCATGCATCTTTAACGTGGTTGCTCCAGTTCAAGAACCCGGAAGGACATATTGCCAGGTGGATACAACGCCTGCAGGAATATGACTTCGAGATACGTCATCGTAAAGGGACTCTACATGGTAATGCAGATGCCTTGTCACGGAAGCCCTGCTCGGAAAGCTGCAAGTATTGCTCTAGAGCCGAACAGGAATACCTGCCGATAAATCCGGTTGCCTGCCAAGTTACTGTCTCAACACCATCAGATCAAGATCCCGATCCATGGAGTGACGAAGAACGTAGAAAATCCCAGTTGGAAGATCCTGACATAAAGCCAATATTACAGCTGAAGGAGACGGCCAGCAACAGACCTATCGGGCAGGACATTTCCAGATTTAGTCCCATTACGAAAAGTTATTGGGCGCTTTGGGACTCTCTTCATATCAGAAACGGCATATTATACGGGAAGTGGGAATCTGATGATGGGAAAAGCTTCAGATGGCAGATTTTATTACCAAGATAAAAAATTCCAGCTGTTTTAGAACAACTGCATAGTAGCTCTACCGGAGGCCATTTTGGGGTAATGAAGACTCTGCAGAAAGTTCGGGAACGCTTCTACTGGTGCAAGGCAAAGGAGGATGTGGAGAAATAGTGTAAATCCTGTGATGCTTGTGCGGCACGTAAAGGCCCGCAGAAACGAAGTCGAGGAAGACTGCAATGGTATAACGTGGGAGCACCATTTGAACGGATTGCAATCGACATCTTGGGTCCTTTGCCACGGACCTCCAGTGGAAATAAATACATTCTCGTCGTGATGGACTATTTCACCAAGTGGCCTGAGGCATATCCCATTCCCAATCAAGAGGCATGCACAGTCGCAGAAGTCCTAGTGCAGCAATGGGTGTCAAGGTACTGCACGCCCCTACAACTTCATACCGACCAAGGTAGGAACTTTACCTCTGATGTTTTCAAAGGACTGTGTGAACTACTCGGCATAGACAAAACCCGGACAACACCCTTACATCCCCAGTCGGACGGCATGGTCGAGAGGTTCAATCGTACCATCTTGAATAACCTCTCCCTTCTAGTATCAAGGAACCAGCAAGATTGGGACTTGAAGTTGCCATTGTTCCTGCTGGCTTATCGAAGTGCTGTCCATGAAACCACCGGCTATACTCCAGCCCAGATGCTGTTTGGACGGGAACTTCGTCTCCCTTGTGATCTCCTGTTTGGTTGTCCACCAGATGCGCCTTCATCGCCCGAGGAGTACATCCAAGATCTCCAGGCACGATTTGAGGACTTTCACAACTTTGCTCGGGAGCGAATTCACATTGCATCGGAGAAAATGAAGACAAGGTACGATCTAAAGGCTACGCAACATGAGTTTCAGGAAGGAGAGAAGGTCTGGTTGTGAAATCCTGTTCGACGCAAAGGACTCTCTCCCAAGTTACAGTGCAACTGGGACGGATCATACACAGTCTTAAAAAGGCTGAATGATGTAGTGGTGCGGATCACTAAAACACCTTCATCAAAACCGAAGGTGGTGCACTATAATAGGCTAGCCAAGTACCACAAGTAACGGTAATATTAAAAATTAAAAATGTAAATACTGGTAAAATTTGCGCATGCGTAATGTAAATATTTGTATATAAATATTTGTACATATTTGTGAATTTTGTAAATATTTGTGAATTTTGTAAATATTTGTATATAAATATTTGAACATATTTGTGAATTTTGTAAATATTTCTCACTTGATTTGTATTTCTATTTTATCGTTATATGCAACTTAGATTGTGTAAATTTGTTTAGCTTCGCCTCTTGACCAAGGGTTGCACTGCCCGGGACGTGCAGTCCTTGGGAGGGGGGCAGTGTTACGAAATTGTAAATAATTCTGGCAAAAGCAGAATTTAGTTTAGTATGGAGGACTATTAGTTTTTTTTTTTTTTTTTTTTTTTTTTCAAATTATAACATCGCTTCCAAATTATTCAATTATATTTTCGATAAATTTTCGATTTTGGTAAATGTCCAGCCATCGTAAAACTGACGACAACGTTTTATCCGTAGATTGAGACTAATAGTCATCCGTACTTAAAAAAAAAAAAAAAAAAAAAAAAAAAAAAAGATTATTCCTAGACTATTAAAATTCTGAAATTCTTTAAGATTTTTAAAAATGCTAAATTATGCATAATATTTGATATGAGAATTATTTTATACCAAAAGGTAAGAGAAAAAAAATTAATACATCTTTAGAAACACATTTCAAATTGGAATAAATAAATAAATAAATAAATAATCTGATGGGGCACTCACACGACTTTCTCTTACCCTGAATTTCTATACTACAAAGGCAGATTGCATATTAATGGGTAAGATAACGAGTATGAAAATAGGAATAAACTACTACGTGAGAAACGCCAAAGATTGTTGAGGTGCATACAGCTGTTTCGGTTGCCTAAAGCATACCGTCTTCAGTGCAAAAAGAATTTCTTTTTGCACTGAAAAAGTTCTTTTTGCACTGAAGACGGTACGCTTTAGGCTACCGAAACAGCGGTATGCACCTCAATAATTTTTCTTTGGCGTTTCTGACGTAGTAGTTTATTCTTGTTTTAATATTCCAACGCCAAGTCTCCTGCTATTATAAGATAACGAGTGTTGTATATAGATCTCCTTAAGAAGAATTCAGACTAGATTTAGGAACAGTTTTACTTGACAAATAATTCTGTGTAAGGAGCCTGCCGCTCCTCCAACCCCACTTTTAAATATGAAACCTACAGTAATATAAAATTCAATATTGCTATTAAATTTGAAAGTTTATTCCAAATTATTCTAGACAACTTTTCCTCACACACGTCTTAAAAATTATCAATCTTGATTAAATTTTTAAAGTAGACACTTCATATAAACTTCAAAATACAACATTTGAATATCCTTAATTTTTTTTTTTTTTTTTTTTTTTTTTTTTTTTATGCGACATGCGCAAAGATTAACAGTTAAAAACTTGTCTTTAGATTTCAGGGAATCTAAAAATCGTAATTACAAAAAGCAAGCACTGAAAATTTAACTGATAAGCACATTATGGGTATGAAAAGATAATTTCATTCCTGTGTAGTTTTCTTGTACATCATAAAATGTAATAAAGCAATTCCACTAAGTCCATTCAACCGATAAGAATGTTTTTGCTTAAATATTGATAGACCTGTATATCATCTATAAATTATGCACATACCACATTCTGTACCTTATTAATTTTACATACCACAACTTGAAATGCGCTTCCAGCAATTTCCAAGCATACTTCTACAATATTATAGATTTTTGGGATAGTCCTGTAAACGAATTTTGAATGATTTTTCATACCATATTGTATATGAAATAGACTTTTATGTATGTAAAAATTATA